>OX122915.1:3646597-3824097 GCA_944738685.1 Synanthedon myopaeformis
ATTATTTATTATCTAGCCTACACCGCATCGCATAAAACCTATTCGTTTGAATAAGTTTATTACAACATTTATTTACATAATTTTCTTGCCGTATAACACAAACATTACATTAAATAATTACCTACATAAATGAAAATAAATATATGTTTCCGCATAAGTTAAAGTAAAGTAGGTAATACTTTAATTTGTATCTTTCATTTATTTGCGTTTTTTTGTATTCCTTTTATAAGAAAGTATACCTATACATAGATTACTTTACACTGTGCTGCAGCGCTTTAAAGCGATATATAATTTTGTACACGCTTTATAAATAATTTAATTTGTTTTCTATTCACATTTATTCAGCACTTTAGGTAATTTACATTTTGTTTGAATTCGTGACAGACGCGTTCGATTTGTGTTTAAAATTGTAAACATATTTTTTATATATATATAAACAGTCTTTAATTTGCCATCTTTTGCAATGGAGTCGAAATTAAAGTTATTACAGGCGAAAAATAAGGTCAGATTTGAACGTATTACGAGATTGTACAATGCTGGTAAACAGCTGTCTCAATCAACTACCGAATTACGCACGGTTGAAACTTTTATGTCTGATAGTGAGACCATAGACACATTACGTAATGATTTCATGCAAACATTGGATGAAATTATCGAAATGCAGATGCAATTAGAGCCCAAAGCTGAACCAAATTATCAGTCACTTTCATCATTTGAAGATCTTTTTGCTCGTGTCATAAGATACCGCGTAAATTTGAAGGGAAGTAGGTCCATAGCTTCGAATGCAAATTCACAAACCGCGGCTAAGGCTCCCTTCACACTGGCACCGCTCGCTATTCCCAACTTTGATGGAAAAATTGAAAACTGGCCAGTGTTCTATGAATCATTTAAGGCTAACATACATTGCAATCCAGACTTAACCGATTCACATCGAGTTCAGTATTTAGTCGGAAGACTTATTGGAAATGCACAAAAAATTATCGCAGGTGTAATTCCTTCCGGTGAGAATTATCCTTCTATTTGGGAAAGTCTAACAAAGAAATATCAAGATAAAAGAGCCCTAGGTTCATATTATGTGTCTACATTACTTAACATTAAAGGCGCTTCAAATGATTCAGTTTCATTAAATAATTTCATCGAAACATTTGATGCTGCTGCCGCTGCACTTAAGCAATTAAAAATTGAAAATATGTATGATTTCATTTTATTCAATTTAGCATTCCGCAAGATAGATTCAAGTACCGCTCAGGCCTTTGAAATGACTGCTAGGGATAAAGTTATTCCGAGTTACTCAGATTTAGTCGAATTTATTAAAAGTCAAGTAAAGATATTAGATAGAACTACTACTAGTAATAATAATTCATTCAACCGCACTACACGTAATAATAACGCCAATAATAATAATTCTAACCGCCCCCGCAATACAGTACATTCGTTCGTAACTCGTCATAATAATTACAACAGAAGCACTTTATGTTCTATGTGTAATACCTCGGAACATTATCAACTATATACTTGCCCCGCATTTAAATCAATTTTACCGAAAAATCGTATCGAATTTATTAAATCGAAACGAGGGTGTGTAAACTGCCTTAGTTTAACCCACTCAGTGTTGAATTGTAATTCGAAATATAGATGTAAACAGTGTGAAAAGAGACACCATACCTTGCTACATTTAGATATTATTAAAAATAAAAATATGTCGTCCGCGGCAAACCGGACAGCTAGGAACGACGTACCGGACATCGCTACGAATCGTACAGAGAATTGCGTCATCGCTTCGGCGTCGACGCCCGTTACCAAAGCCTTATCACTTTGCGCTCGCTCACCTGTCGTAACTGCAACTAAGTTACCCCCCTATACCACGTTATCTTGTACTAAACGTTCTGAAGTTGTTCTTTCTACTGCGAGTATTTACGCATATAATAATGATAAAAATATAAAAGAAACTGTTCGATGTCTTATTGATAATGCTTCACAGAATCATTTAATAACTGTGAACTGTTGCAGAAAACTTAATTTAAATATTATACCGCTTTCGAATTCCGTTTTAAAGGGTGTTGGTTTAACTTCTCGACCTGTTATAGGTTATGTCAATTTTATGATTTCCGCGAAAAATAATAAACAAAGTTTTAACTTAACCGCATTAGTTATCGATTGCATTACCGATCGACTTCCTATCGATTATGTTGATACATCTATCATTAGTCATTTAGCAGACATACCGCTTGCCGATCCATTTTGGCATATACCGAGTGAGATAGAACTCGTATTAGGAGCAAAATTATTTCCATTCATACTTCTTAGTGGAAAGATTATTGCACCGCCCGCTCCACCCGCTATTGAAACCGTGTTCGGATATGTGTTCATGGGTGACACCGCTTCTAGTACCGCTTCGCCAGTTCGGGGCGACCTAACCGCACTTCAACGCTCACCTACCGCTTCGTTTCTTACTTGTATTGAGAATAATATAGACTCTTCTCTTTCTAAATTTTGGGAGTTAGAAGAAGTTCCCGCAAAGAAATTTCTTAGTCAGTCTGAAGAAGAATGCGAGCAAATATACACTTCTACAATATCTCGCGACTCTTCAGGTCGCTATTGTACCGCATTGCCATTCTCTAAGGATCCGAGTAGCTTAGGGAATTCTTACGCTGTCGCTCATCGTCGTTTGTTAGCACTAGAGCGCAAGCTATGCCACAAAGATTTACGTTTGAGCTATAACGCCGCAATTAAGGACTACATAGATAATAAATATTTATCTCCAGTGTCATCATCGGACGAATCTGAAGGAGGTTATATAATTCCTCATCACCCGGTGATCAGGCAAGATAAACAAACCAGTAAAGTCAGAGTAGTTTTAGACGCAAGTGCTCAATGCCATAATGGAATATCTCTCAACGATATTTTACATACCGGACCCAATCTACAAGCAGATTTATTTTTACTTTTATTGAATTTCCGCCTTTTGCCAGTTGCTGTAACCGCCGACATAAAGCAGATGTATCTTCAAATACGTGTAACTGAAGAACATCAAAAATACCAACAAATACTTTTCCGCTTCGACACCTCTGAACCGATTCGTACTTTCAAGTTCAACAGAGTGACGTTTGGTCTTAAGTCGAGCCCATACGTTGCAATGCGCACCGTGCGCCAACTCTGTAATGATGAACGCAGCAATTTTCCAGTAGCAGCTGCCATAGCTGAGAAGGAACTTTATATGGATGATTTGGCTAGTTCAATTATAAATGAAACTGATGCTGTCGAGGCATCCGCTCAGTTAATTAATATGTTTAAATCTGCTGGCTTTGATTTAGTAAAATGGTCAAGCAATTCAAAAAAAGTGCTTGAGAGCATCCCGCAGCCGCTAAGACTTGCACAGCAAGTAGAATTTGATAAAACAACATCTCTTAAAATATTAGGGTTAGAATGGCAGCCAGAAAACGATACTTTCGTTTTTAAAACCAATAATGATGACCGCTCCTGTACCAAACGTTCAATTCTTTCTGTAATCGCCCGCTTGTGGGACGTGCTAGGTTTCGCTGCACCTGTAATCCTTTATGCCAAACTTCTAATTAAAGAACTCTGGATTCAAAAGGTCGGATGGGATGAAGAACCCCCGGCAAATATAACAGCTAAATTTATTAAATTCAGAGAGCAATTGCCACTTCTTACTATTTTAAAAATACCGCGCCATGTTGCCGTAACACAGGGTTGTACGACAAATATAGTTGCATTCGCCGATGCTAGTATGAAAGCGTACGGCTGTGTAGTTTTCTTACATGTGACTGACTCCACAGGCAATGTACATGTACGGTTGGTCTGTGCGAAGTCGAAGGTCGCACCAGTTAAAGTAGTTTCACTTGCCCGCTTAGAACTTTGTGCCGCAGTCTTAATGTCAAAATTAACTAAATTGGTCTGCGATACTTATTCAGCACGCACATCTATACAGAATGTCTACGCCTTTTCGGATTCAAGAATCGCCCTCTCTTGGATTCATTCGTCTCCTCATCGATGGAATATTTTTGTTGGCAACCGCATAGCCAAATGTCAGGAGAATCTAGAACCTAAAACCTTCTACCATATCGCCGGAGTGCATAATCCTGCCGACTGTTTGTCTAGAGGCTTATTGCCAGAACAATTGCTAACTCACGAGTTATGGTGGAACGGTCCCGTTTGGCTGAACGCACCCATACTTGAGTGGCCGATAGAATCTTTCAAACCTGAAAAATGGGAAGATTTGCCTGAATTTAACAATAAGACATTTATTACAACCGCTCCTCATACCGTAGAATTCTCACCGCTCTGTTCACTCGCAAGTAAAGTCTCATCGTGGAATAAATTATTAAGAATAATTGTCTACATTTTACAATTTGTACGAATACTAACCCGCTCTAAAAATATAGAAACCGCTCATATACATACCGCTGAAAATTATCTGCTCCGTGCAGTTCAAGCTGCACATTTCCCGCATGTAATAAAGGATCTAAAAAAGGGTAATATACCCTCTGCACCGCTAAATAAATTAGATTTATTCATGTCTGAAGACAGATTGATTAGGATAGGAGGTAGATTATCAAATGCAAACTTACCCTTTGAAGCAAAGCATCCGATTTTGCTGCCTAAACATGATAATGTTACTTACCTGATAATTGATCACTTTCACCGCATAAATTGCCATACTGGAGCCACTCTTCTTAGCTCTTTGATTCGCCAAAAGTATTGGATATTATCCTCTAGGTCAGTTATACGTCAACGCGTACATAACTGTAACTTCTGTTTTAAGAGTTCTCCTTCGTATCAAACTCCTAAAATGGCGAACCTCCCCGCATTTCGAGTTCAAGAGACTAAAGCCTTCGTGCATACCGGCGTAGATTACGCTGGACCCATTAATATTACGCTATGTAGACGTCGTGGTCAGCGAAGTCAAAAAGCATACATTTGCTTATTTGTTTGTTTAGCGACAAAAGCTGTTCACATTGAGCTCGCATCAGATCTGTCGTCTGCTACTTTTCTTTCCGCCTTTAAGAGATTTATATCCCGGAGGGGTCCAGTTACCCATCTCTATTCTGATAATGGAACCAATTTCGTTGGTGCCAAGGCTCATTTAAACGAACTTTATCATCTTTTAGACTCTTCAGAGTACAATAAAGCACTATCGAGTGAGTTCGTTAATCGCCGTATCGAATGGCATATGTTACCACCGCGAGCACCGCATTTCGGAGGAATATGGGAGTCGAATATAAAAAGTTTAAAAACGCATTTATACCGCATTATTGGCAATCAACTGCTTACTTACGAAGAGCTTTTAACAGTCTTAACACAAATTGAAACTATTATGAATTCGCGCCCGCTCTGCGTTTTGCAGGAGGAACCACATCCCGAGCCTTTAACTCCAGCACATTTTATTATGGCTTCCCCTTTGCAGTACTTGCCACTTGCGCCGCTCTCTACAGCGCCGCTTCTTACGCGTAAATCACTACTCGATCAAATGATTCGCTCGTATTGGAAGAGATGGCATTTAGAGTACTTGAATAATTTGCAAGTCCGGCAAAAATGGTTAAAGGATGTTTCAAGTGTTGGGATTGGTACTGTCGTGCTACTGCATGATGATAATGCGCCACCCTTACGATGGCCAATGGGAATTATAGAACGAACTTATCCAGGCGCGGATGGTGTCGTTAGAGTGGCATTAGTTAAAACGCAAAATGGTCTACTGAAAAGACCACTAGTTAAATTGAGTCCATTACCGTCTCAATAACAATACCGCATCTCGTCAAATGTTTATCTAATTTTTTTTATTGTTAAGTACTTAATTTATTTCTTTGTCCGCTTTGGTTAATTCCACTCCATAATTAATTTGTGTGTAGTATATTTCATGTCACCATAATTATTTTAGTATCCTCTTTGGTTTCTTTTGAGAAAGCTCTGTTTCTCAAGGCGCCGGAGGATGGACGCGCCGCTTCCGTTTCCTATCCCTGTCCTTGTCCCGTGCACAACCGTCCAGCGAGGCAGAGGGAGAAGGAAGATGTCCGATGCGCTTGCATCGACGCATCGAGTATTCATATTGCACATACCATTGTCGCATATTGGCTTCGTAAAAACGAAGACGTCCGAACCGCTCCGCTACGCTTTAAATTGAACTTTATTAAACATAACCTCGTGTAAATAACGATATAGATAGATTGTGAAGGTGAAGTGAAACCAAGGTGAAGTGATTTGGTGTGATTGGATTCGACGAGATCATCGCACGGTGATCGCTTTCTCCGAGCGCAGTCCCGACCGGATCCTGGACCCCAGCAGCCCAAATTACGAGGTACGTGTTGTGCACCATCTCAATCCCCGCTACCGCTTCCTATTTCTCCCCTTAACGCACCTAGGATAATACGTCCATCCGCATACGAAGCAATTGGCTTCTGGTCCTTCAGCCGCCTCACCATACAGTGAATTATTCAAAGTAGTCTTACCATAAAAATACCAAATGAATTCTTTGGTCGGAAGTGTGCATTATTAAATAAATAATATAACTGTAAGCAGGGGTGCCGAGAGCGCTGCGGCAGGCAGCTCCGTCCCCGTCCGGCGACGGCGGCGCGAGGGTTTATTGCGCGTGTGGGCGAAGGCAAGGGACGCCGTCTATCGCGCCACCGACCTCGCCTTTGTCTACCTCGACATTCACTTCATCAAGATCATTTTCATAGCATTAGTGCTGCTCTGCGTTATAAACGTACGTATCACACACAGTCATTTCTAGAAAAGCGCAAGCAAATGTATGCAATTAATTTTAAAAAGTGGACACAAGGTGGACACAGCTGCTTCTAAACGGTTGTTATGGATAATTATGGCCCATTAGTGAACGTCCCAAGGCTGGATTAAAAATATCACCACTAGCCACAAGTGGCACATTTTTCACTGCTTCTGCTACTAGTAAGATCTTACAGCCGTTTTTTGTTTATTTTATAATCAAATAATCAAAAAACGGCTTAGGATATTTTCGCATTAAACCCCATATAGTTAAAATAAAATAATACAACGTTTGTTATTTGTTAGTAGATAATTTATTATTTAAGATATTTTAAAAAAATATTGCAATAATGAAATGTTCTAAATTAATTTTACAAACACAGTTGAAAATGCTACTTTTTTGTTTTTTGTTTTTTTCAGGTTTGTGCGATGCACGTACCCATAATAATAATTATAACGCCAGTCATATTAATGAACACGAAAAAGCAACGACTCGTTATACTTGTAATTTCTACACTTATAAGCATATATTTCATGGCAAAAATGGTTTACCAAATAGATTATATAGAATCTGAATCCTTAAGTGTCAATTGCACATCGGTGAGTATCGATTTTGATAAAATATACGATGAATTAGCTAATCGTGTTATTTTTCTACTTTACCTTATGTTACTTAATATTAAAAGGAGACCGACCATTTTCTGTATATTGTTGGACTTAAAATTTTACCCAACGTTACAATGTTTGAAAGTTGTGTGAATTGTTGATTGACACTTTTAGGAAAAACTAATTTTACATATAAAGGTCTGCACCGCATCACACCATGACTGCGCCAGGAACATATCAGACACGAAACGCAACACGATACGCTCTACTTTGTCAACTGAAACGGATCGACGGCGTTCTATGCCCGTATACATCGCGTATGGTGCCCGTGTATGCAACACCCACTAAAACCGATAGGAATTAGTTTCATTCTCTCATGCGTATCAGTGTTGCGTGAACGTCTTAAAGTGCTATCGAGTTTTTAAATAATAAAATAGATATGGCTATTAGAAAATTAACTGTTAGACAACTGGCAATGATTGCAATAAAATTGGACGAGGAAGAAGAACGAAAAAGCGTGTCATGCATAGATCGTGTCAGCACCGGCAAAATAATTTCTTTGACAATTGTTGTGTCAAACTTTTTGATACAAAGAATATTTTTTTTTACCTGACACGTTCCAGCACTGTCATGGTATGGTACGGTGTAGTGGGCAGACACCTTAAAACTTGACATCTTTTGTTGCAAGGTCGACGAGAACGGTACTACGATAGAAAGACTATATTATAACGCAGAATGGATTGGTTTCCAAAAGACTTCACCAAAGAAACCTCTGACTGTGTTACTGAAGGGCTACATCAGCCTCATATGTTTGTTCACGTTTTATTCCCTCGTGACATACCGACAGCGAAACATCAGGTTGGTATTGAGTTATTAATATCTTATAAATTAAAATCCGCCATTTTTACGAATAGCTTTAACATTTGTGATTATTGTTTTTTAGAGACATGGGAGAGTTGCCGAAAGAAACGGAGAAAATTATGTTTCCGGAGGTTACGCGTGGCGAAGCCGACAAAGATTTAATACATTGCATAAAATATTTAGTGAATTATGGATTTTATAAATTCGGCGTTGAGGTGAGGTTTAACTCTAAGAAAAATAGACATTTTTAGCAGTGGCATGGAATTGAATTGCAATACCCGCGTAGGGATTGCTGACGAGTTATGCCGCATTCTTACCGGCTAAAACCTAACGACTTTCTAGCACGGGCGTATATAGGCAGAGTCGCGAGAAAGTTTTTATACATCCGCGACCCGTCACAGCCATTTTTTTAAACGTTGGGAAATTCTCGCAGATACATGTGGAGGGACCTTGTGGGTTATGCCGTACTCCTACCGGCTATAATCCTTTTAGCGCGGCCGTAGATTGTGGCACGATATTATTCGCGACTCGCCATGGCTATCCAGCGCGGGGAGAGATGCGCTCCCTGTCGGACGGAAGTGGAGTTACGCCGGCCATCTCGGGAGACTACGACTGGCGGTAGTCTCTTCTAAAACTACCGCCCAGGTTCGGATCAAGGGGCAGACATAGGCCGCTTGCGCCCGAGTGTCTTTCGGCGGATCGGCTGCTTTACAATATTTCTGTGTGTAACATAACGTTTTCAAACCTGTCACTGAAGAAAAGTTAAATATAAACTTTTCTTCGGTGACTGAAGTTGAAGTATTATAAGGGATTAATTATGATTTATCAACAATAATTATACAAAAAATAATAACTTATATTATGCATTTTATTCTCATAGTTAGACTCAAAGAAGCCCCTTGACAACTGTTGATATTTCTATCTTTACTTATCAAAGTATGGGAATAAAATGAATACATTTTTAAAATTTATCGCTTACTGTAATATTAGGCTGTTGTGTGTTGATATTGATAAAACGATAAAATAATTGTGAACTGTCGGTGCAGGTGAGCCTGATTTGCCTGATGGGCGTGATCGGGTCGCGAATGGACGTGTGCGCGGTGGCGTACGCGGGCTGGCTGGTGGCGCTGGTGTCGGTGCGGCGGGCGACAGTGGCCCGTCTGTGGCCCGCTTTCACCGTCTTCGTCACCGTGCTATTGCCCATTCAGTACATTTTGGCCGTGGGATTCCCGCCACAGTTCTGCGTCGTCTATCCCTGGAGCGGCTCCGACAAGGTATGTACCCAAAACTATGTATAAACTGTTTCGATTTAAAATAAATAAATTCCAAGAAGAAATCGAGTGCAACGTGTTGTTTCAATGGGTGCATACAGGCTCACGCGCTATCGTTGATATGTTTCTAATGTTATAAATATTTTAAATTGTAAAGACATCAACCACGCAAAGCGGCCACTAACATTTACATGTTTCAGCATGTGTCATCCGATGTTATTCTCAAGAAATTCAAATACATTCTTAATTGAATTTATTCTTTACTGGGGAATATCAGCTTGTTCAGTCGCAGTGTTGGCTGGGTTATAATGTCACACTGTTTAGTATAATGTTCAATGTTGCCAACTTGCCAATAAATCGCTAATTTGTGATTAATAAATTGATTATATCGTATTATATTTTATAAAAAAAAACATAATATCCCATAATCCTAGAAAATTCTATACTTACTTACATAATTACTGAATGGAAGCCCTAGTTATGTTCTATACGAAATGTATTTAAGCTTATCTATGTTGATTGTTTTTTGTTTACTTTGAGATAATCCAATTTGTTCTAAATTAAACGACCGAAGTATCTCATATAAATGTCGTTAGAAAATGGTTATATAGGTACATATTGTTAGTTTGACACAATTTGTTACGTGTGCAGCAAATGCAGCACGTGCGCACGTGGTTCTTCCTGCCGTACGCGGAGAAGCCTCCGCACGCGTCCAAGTTGATCTTCGATTTCTTCCTGCTGTTGTTCGCGTCGCGACAGCTGCGCGTGTTCCGCGTGGAGCGGATGCACGGCGCCGACTACCCGGGCGGCTCCAACAGCGAGGACGCCGGCGCCGACTGGGAGACGCCGCTCTTCCGCAACCCCGTGCCCGACTTCCTCGGAAACGTCTCGTGAGCATAAAATTCGCTACGCACTCGGTTAAAATTGTGCGATTCAAAAATCGCACCATACAGTCAGTCGGACTGTACAGATAACCGTAATTCAATATAACTTGTAAGGTTTGTCCTATTGATCAGTTTTCAATATCACGTTCCACATTGATTTATAGTATGATTTACACGAAGCCAACGCTGGCTTCCAGTGAGACTGGCAGCGAGCGCTGGCTGTTAACGCTGGCGTGAATAGAGCGCCCGTCAGTTTTAAAGCCAGTGACTTCAGCCCGCGTGCCCCGCAGCCCCTGCGCCACTATTGCGGACACGTGTAGGTGCATCGCGCCAGTCCTCAACTACAAGGGCCGGGCCAGCGGTGGAAAGTCTCTAGGACTGGCGCCAACGCACTGGCTTCGCATAAACTGCCTTATCGTCCAACCATACATTTATTATAGACATTGATACATTTGTGCAATAATTTTATCTAATGGCATTTTCATTACAATTTATCAACGAATAAATAATACTCAGGAACTCTGACTCAGAACAAAACGACGTATATTCAAAATACGAATAAATTAGAAGGTTATTAATACACATGCCTAGTGATTGGTTTAAATTCAGAACGAGAGCAGGGATTGGTTCGCGCGCGTGCTGCAATTATTTAATATCACCGATGGATTTTTTAAAAATATATGTTGCTTTGACTTTTCGCTTCAAGGAAACTATAATTTTTTAAAGATGTTCATGCATCATATAATGTTTAAATACACAGTAATTCTGACATTATCAGTTATTACTGTTAGTAAAGAAAAAAAACACAACAATAGCTAAGCGACAGGACGTTAAAATGATGGTTCTCTTTATTTTTTCAGCACCTGGTTAGATGTGGTAAAGAGGATGATATTCCTAGGCATGCTGTGGGTGACACTCGCTATAATTTTCTTAACTGGCACGAACAGAGTGAATTTGTTCTCGATGGGTTACTTAATTGGATCTTTCATTTTCCTCTGGCAAGGAACGGACTTTTATTTGCGTTCAAAGGAGGCGATATTGCAGTGGTAAGTGGTCATAGTTTTCAAGTTATGGTGTTTTATATTATATATTCGTTTAAGGGATTTTCTTCATTTTGCCTTCGAAACAAATATTCGAACTTACATTCACTTAATATAGGTTACATTACAAACCTATATGTATTAAACTTAATTCAACTTAAAACTGAGTAATACCCTAATGAGCCCTAGCTGGTGTAAACGTACTACGATTTTTCTAAACTGACATGGAATTTTCCTAGGGACCGTGATTTTATTGATTTTATGCAACAATAAGAAATTTCGATGTCTGTTTTATAATCAGTAATTGTTTAGAATTCCATTTCATCTATATAACTAGTTGTGAATATATTTCTAACGGCACCCAATGTGGGTTACAGGTGGTCGTGGCTGATCCGGTACAACGTATGCGTGGTGGTGATCAAGGTGTTGCTGCAGATTCCCGGTTGCATGTTTGAGGACGTGATGCAGCAGCACGCGTGCTGGCTGGTGCAATTGCTGGGCATTGGTTGCATTGACAAGTTCGTCGGAGGCAACATATCCAAGTTCCTCAAAATGGAGACCATCAAGGTAGCCCACAATGCAAATTCATTATTTTATATTTTTGAAAAATTGAGGAAGTTTTGAAAAAATACCTATTGCTTGGCATTTATTTGTATACGATTTTTAATGATTTAATTGGTAAGCGTGATTTAAAAAAAGACTTGTTTAGTACCTAAAAAATGGTAAAATCTCGCTTCAAAAAGAGAAGAATATATCCATGTTGAAAATTCTCATTAAAAGAAATATTACGATTTTTTTCAGTTGGTGGTTCCCTATTATTAAAATTTGAGATTTTAGGTATCAAAAATGTCGTTTTGCAGGCAGATTCGGCTTGTTCCGTACCACAGGAGGACATCGGTCTGGCGTGGGACGGCGTTTGTTTCGCCTTCCTCATCCTGCAGAGGAGGCTCTTCCACAGCTACTACTTCTTTAGGGTCATCGACGAAAGCAAAGCCACCACCATATTAGCGTCCAGGTAACGCAGACAAATATAATAGGACTAAACCGTTACGAATTTGATAAACAGGTTTTTGTATAACTACACGAGTTTTTTAGAGGGGCGGAATTGATAGAGGAGCTGCGACAGAAACAAATGAAAATTCAAGAGGACGAGGAAGTTAAGATATTAGATAAAATCAAGGTAAAAATGGAAAGGATAAAAGCTAATCAGAAGAAAATACAAGGGGCTATGACGAAAGAGCCGAGGCATCATGACGCCGGTAAGTGCAATTCCTAATTTTTATGATTTTTGCGAAATAATAGAGAAATAAATTCAGCAAAAAAGATAAATACACTTATAGTATTTTTCATATCGCGTGGAATACTGTGACATTTACTGTGCCATTTGATGTCGTCCATTTCACGCATGTTATTTAAAAAACATACGGAAATACAATACATGAACCCTAATTAATAGATTTTTATAAATATTTTTAATTCGATTACATCAGCGCACGTCTAAGTAACTTCGTATACCAAACTTCACCGTACCCATGCTATGTGAAAAATAGTATAGTATCTTGTTTTCTAGTATTAGCGTAGATTCAAAAATATATGTCGCCGACATCTGTGTTAGAGCAATATTGTTAAGCTGGTGATTTTGTGCCACGCTATCAGAGGAGGATGAAGAGACGCAACAAGGAGAATCTGAACAGGTGCCCCTTGTTCGCGGCGACTCGGACGCGTCTAGACGCGGTTACCACACTCCGGATAGTCCCGCTTCCCCTCGCGGCTTCCACACCCCCATCAGCGAGGCTTCCGCTCCCTCTTCTCCGGCGCACAGTCCTCCCTCTGTGGCGCCTAGGCCTCCTCCCCTCCCGCTACCCGCGCCCGCCCCTCCGTCCGTCCAAGGCCCTCCCTCCCCGTCCTCGGCGTTGATGACGGTATCGCTGGATGCGTACCTCGAACCGCGGCGCATTTCATTCGAATCGCCCGCCTCTTCGGAGCTACTGCCGCGTGCGCAGAGTCCCGAGGAGTCGTATCCAGTGTTCTCACCTCCTCCCATCCGCCGTCGGCACACGGTTGCCAGTCCGAGTCTACTGCAGAGGACCTCGATCATTTCGCAGTCGAGTCGCGCCGAACCCAATTCGCATCACACCTGTAACTACATTCAAAACATTACTCAATTTATCGCCTAAAAATATGAGATGGCAGAAAAGACAATGTGCACCACCTTATGATTTTTCTAATTTCGCAGTGTATCAATTATTCCTATTGTAGAGTGGGGCTAGATTACTTTTTATCCGTTTTTCCTTTACTTAAATAATTTTATTGTTCCATTTTTCAACTGGCCTGCCATCTCTTATTTTTTGTGTTTTGCAATTGAATTACTTCAAATTAGCGTAATTCACATTGTCCGTATCCGGCACATGTACATAATGTAAAGCATTTTCACAATATACTTGTATTTTTTTGTATTTTACAAATATGATTTTTATCCGAATAGGCAGTGAGTCGAGCACTCCGATAACACGCAGAGTTTATTCGAAGCGTCACGAAGGTACAGTCCGAAAGCGATTCAACAAGGGCTGGTGTTGGCGGTGTTTGTTATCGTTACTCCCTTCTCCTCTATCACTCATTCAAGTTCTTTCAAAAATCATTCAAAATTTATATACACACACAAACATATTTTCGGCCATTGATGCATTGAAAGAGCAGTGTATGGAGTGGAAAGAATTTTTGATCTCCTGCAATTGAGGAATGTATTCTCCCCGTGTTACTTTCAGTCCTAATAATTTTCAAACACCTGCTTCAGTACCTAACACGCTGTCTACGACGATTTGGTTTGTTATTATACTGTATATTAACAAAATGTGATGAGTCGAGAGGCTGAGAATGGCGGAAGATTTGACGTGAACCCTCCTAACAAATAACTCTGCGTCTGTTTGTCAGTGTGGTGTTGAGTTGTTCGTTTTTCTTGTAGCCCGCGCGAGGCCGTTGTATAAGCCGCCCGCCTCCCATCAACAGGGTAACGTTCCATATCAAATATTCTTCTGCGCTAACATTTGCTCCACTAACTCTCTCGTGGCTTGGTGACGGTATCTAAGCGAAACGCGTGTGGCGGGAACTGTCTTAACATAGGTCAATATAATATCGACGTTTTATTTTAAAACAAATTCGCTATTTTTTTTATCTGTAAATAATTTAAGACAGAATGCGCCTCGCCTCGCACTTGCTTGTAAAATCGCCGCTTCAACGACCGCTTCTTTTATGTGAGCATGTTTAATAAGGGCATGATTTTGGATTGTGTTTGTTTCTGTTATTATATTCTTGTTCTCTTATTTATTTATTTACATATATTTTTATTATAAGTAGTAAATATTTTGGTTAATTTATTTTATGATTGTAATTAATATTAGTTGGGTCACAAATATTTTGTAATAGTTATTAACAGACTTTTCATATCTACTACACAGATACTTGTACTGTTTATCAATATAAAATTGTTTTTATAAAAAAATATATTTGCACGGTTCTGTGACTTTTTAAAAGTGTTTTCTGATTATAATTTTTAACACTGATTAGATTAGTTATCAACTCAATTTGCCTAATGTAATTTTCACTGATTTTCACACTAAAGGGGTTTTTTGTTAATATACGTTGATGCATTACGGAATCAATTTCAAAATTGAAAAACCACATTTTAACTACGAGGGTCGTTCAATAAGTCCTTAGAAAAATATAGGAAAATAAATTATTTAGATTGTTCGGTGTAGGTGATTCTAAATACTAAGATGCTCGATCTCATGGTTTTTCTAAATATTTATTGAGCAACCTAAGTGCTTGCACGTTTTTTTTTATTTGATCAATTTTGAATTAATAGTAAATGCTCTATAATAAGAATATTTCCATAACAGCCGTCCGCTCTGGAGACTACTACATGTTTGATGAATTTGACGATTCCGATATCCACTTGAACGAAGAGGAATCTAGTTCTGACGAAGAAGCACCAAGAGAACCAGGCTTCGGAAAGGTAGGATATTTGTAAACTTATTACTTTTATATTTGATGCAGGTAAAAAATTGTAGGTTATCCTTTTCTGCTATGGTTATTATTTATATTGTGGTTGTGGGAGCATGGGACGTGAGCCTATATTATTTGTGGGAGCATGGGACGGCGAGCATGATTTAGTTTGTCTGGGAAATATTTTTTTGTGAATGATGTTGAAGCTTGTCCGTCCGTTGAAGGGTACTATTTCCCGCATGGTTATATTTACCAGGCTCGTTAGATAAATAGAGTATAGATCTATTTTGAAGCAGAGAGAATGCGCCGAGATAGCGGTACAGCAGAGTAGATATGCTTAATGCAGCTTAAGGTGACTAACAATCGTCCTGTGATAACCACAGCACAACTTATTAAACACAACTACGCACACGTGTCCACATTGCTCATTCTGGTTAAAAATTTCACGAATCCTGTAATTGGTCATCGCTTTATCAAAACCCAAGATGGATTGGTCAAACATTGATCACTCCTCATTAAATCTATGAAATAGTGACAAAAAAATATTGAGGATAATGTGAGTGGTTCTCGAATTTAAGCGTCCTTTTGTGAGTGTTACTGTGGACGCGTGTGCTGTTGCGTTTGTGTTCGCTTACGGTTGTGTGTGGCGGGTAGCTGCTGTCTACTGCCATCAAGACGGACCTTCGTCGGGCTGTGTCGCTGCGACGCTCGTCCGCGCCCGCCGTCCGCACCGAGCGCCAACTCTCGCTTGGCAGTTACCCGTATTCCTACCCCCGCGAGGTAATTAACCCTTTTCGTATTCCCACTCGAGCCTTTATCACTGAGTTGTCGCACTGTATCGATATTTGCCCCACTCAATGATTTTCATTTTAGTTATTTAGACCACTATTTCATGCACATATGAATATAAATAAAAACTTTCGTATTGAGCGAATAAGAAGATATGTTGGAATAAATTTGCAATTTAAAATCGTTTTCAACGAGCAATATTTATTGTTGATTTGATACTTTGTTTTAAATCATGTTCCTTCTGCTTATAAATTGTAAATGTTAAATTGTAGGATAATTTCTACGTGTGGATAAAATTGTATCAAATTATTATTATGTCTGCACGCATTTATTTAATCAGCACTAAACCAATTGATTTGTTAGCGTGTGCTTCTTTGTGTCCCAGCTTACACCTTTTGTTTAGTAGATGCTTGAATTACTTAAACGCTATAAATGTATCCAGGCTTATGATATACTTAGTTTCCGAATTATGTTATATTGAGATATGCATGGTAATATATAGTTTATTTTAATTATAGTTTATTAAATAGTTTCTTAATATAATTCATAGATTATATTAATTAGATATTGCTACCAATTTCACTATCTTTCAGCAACCCTTTAAAATGTCAATAAAAGCGGGTCGTAAAAATGACGACTAGACAAATGGCTGTATGTCCACTAAAATCGCAGATATTCCCTTTACAAAGTTTGTGTATACTCAATCTTGAATCTTGACCACAAGCCGCCATTATTAAATTAAATCCAGAATTTGCATCCTCTAAAAAAAGCGTGAAGAATCTGGCTAGGGTAGTCTAAGTAAAACAAGGGAAATATAATTAATATATAATAAATGCGTAATATAATTTATGCGAAAAATTTTGAGGATAGGTGTTTGTTAATCTTTCATGCAAAAATTATTTAACGGATTTTGAGTGTTACCGGTACATCAAATCAGCATTTGAACTATAATTTATAGAAATGCAGACGAAATCGTCACTAAGAGCTAGTATTATATACTGAAAGAATGTTAAAATAATAAATGTAAAGTCAAAATTTATTAATACATAACTTATTTCAAAAGTTATTAAGCTATATTGAAAACTTATATTTTAATAAATTTCGAAATTAAACTTCACTAGCAGACTTTGTTGCTAAGCATGGATTTTGCCCAATATTTTTGTTTAGATATAAAGCATAAAGGAAATAATTTCATGAAGTTTATACTTTTTCAATATGCTTGTAAATTGCATGTTTATTGTGTTATATTTATGTCAAGGAAATTACATTTATGTGGCTGCATTTTAAGCAAGGGTAAACACTATTTAAGGTAGAATGCATATAAAAGGTGAAAACGCATATAAAAGGTGAGTAAAACGTTGTTTAATTTATATATGAATATTTGCCTGGTGTGTAATTTAAAAAAAAAATATAATGTAGGTTCGTCGCAAGCCATCGTTGCATCATACTGAGATAGTGCAGGAAGATGACGTGAACCTGGCGATATCGGAGCGCGATCGTGACGGCACCGGATCCGATGAAGACCTTGCTGATCCAGCGCAAGGTTGGTCAATTTGGCAATTCATTTTTATTAACCCTCGACGCAAAAGAGGGGTGTTATAAGTTTGACCTGTGTATCTTGTGTATTTGTACTCTTAGTATGAAGTTGGCGTTTTTTTTAAATATGCTGCATTACTTACATAAACTAACTAAATAAATAACTTGTATTGTTTTGTAATATTTACAGAGACATGGGTCGACAAGGTGAAGCTGTTGTGGAACACGTTTTGGGCGTTTTTGTCCGGTATCCTGGTTTCCCTGACACGCCATCTGTTGAGGTACTCGAGGGACTACAGATACGTGTCTCGCGCGCTCTCCACCGAGAAAAGAATACTCAAGGTGAGATTTTTCCTGTGTTTCTTCTTGTGGTTTCGAAAATCTATTTTCCTATATTTTTTGTTTTTCGGCTGTGACTATTTCTTCGTATATCTATTTCTAGAATCTAATGACGCATTTGTCCAAATTTTAGTAATTTTTGATACATGATTCTGATTTTACTGTCACATTATGCGTCGCCTATTATTGGATTTGTCCTTAAATTTCCTGTGGATATTAAAGTCAAGACTTTGCGTAGTTTCTTTAACATGTTACTTAAAAATTTACACTTTTTTCAGGAAAAGGAAGGTTTTGGAATAGGAATTAGAGAAGGCGCGTTATGGGAGCCGCTTCCCGAAACACTGTCTCACCCGTAAGTATATACTTACATATAAAATACCTAAACAAATTAATATGCATAAATTCATAGATTTGGTAGCTTTAGTATTTGCCCGTGCTTGCATGCCCTCTGGTAGTTGTTTGAGGATATATTTAGATGATTTCTTACTATATTTCAGTGTTACGATTTGGTTGACGTCTAGTTTTAGTTTCGATTAGTGAGTAGTATTTTGTTTTTGCATGCTGCCTTGTAGCCACAGAGATATGGCATATCCGGACAACAATTTACTATTACCAGTCATAGAAATGGGGTTTGTATAATTATTATCGTTTCTAAAAGTTTTGTAGTTGTTATCATTAAATTATCATAAGTGAAAAGCACCTATCGACGGCTTGTTTAATACCTTTAAATAATTTTAATACACAATTGTCTGAGTCGAAACATTGTTGTTCTAACATCCTTTAGGTATTTCTTTATTTAACGTAACATTCGAGTAATTTGTATCGATTTTTATAATTTTTCATCGTAATGTGTAAACATTTTTTATAATTGCAGTATGAAATTAAAAATTTCAACGGACACCATAATGTTAGGTTAACATTATGTGTGGTTTTTGAAATCATAAAGAATTTTATCATGAATGGTTTATAGAATTTTATGCATATAACTTTATTTCCAAGTTTTGATTAAGATAACATTCTTAATAATTTTCGTAATAAACATAATAAAACCGACTTTTCAAAAAAAGTAAGATTTGAATTTGGTATAATTGGTGAATTGGGAACAAATTAAAAGCCTACACGTAGAATGATAGATAGCATGACTCGAAAATAAGTCCGCAAGGTGAGTACCCGTCAAGACGTGATGACATAAGGGATGTTTGCAGCCGTAAGTTAAGCGAAATAAGCGTCCCGGAGATTCGAATTCTGGCGCCAAGTATGGAGCGCGGACTCGACGACTCTCCGCCCCGCGACCGCCGCCGCCGAAGTGTCGACAGCGCCGACACTGGCCACACTTCCGACACCTCCGACACATCCGAACACGAGAGCGAGTTCAGCTTGCGCACTACCGGAAGGTGGATTGCCCGCTGTCAACCGGAACTCTTACAGAATCGGACTCACTACACCCCATACACATAATCAAAAATCAAAATCAAAACATTTATTTATCAATTAGATTTCTCTAAGAAACATAAATGTGATTAATCATTTAAAATATTACATTGTAGGAAATTTTCTACTATGGAGAATAGGCAAGGAGGATCAACTCTATATAAGACTTTATCGTATTTAAGGTTGTATATAAGGTTGTAGCTTGACAGTTTTTCAGTTTAACATCCACTTAAGGTAGTCCTCCTTACCTCTATTCTCCATCGTTTCTATAAATAAGTAAACTTGTCTTTTAAGGGAAAAAAATGTATTTAAAATAAATAGAGAGTGAGCAGGCAAATTTATATGTAAGTTGTACTTGATTAACAGCATATTTGTTACAAATACTGAAAGTGATAAGCTATATAAAATGTTATGTTTAACAGTGAGTCCGATTCTAGTAACCGTCCTGTTCGATAGACTGTTCGTCGTTAGCAATGGGCTTTGCTATGTCTCAATTTCTTCTTCTATGTAAATAATAATCAAATTTTCTTACACTCTTTTCTCTCGTCCTAGATGCGGACATTTACCTTCGTCGCTGCTTTTTTTGTTTGACTTTTATATTTTTAGGCCACAGGAAAAAGGTAGGCGTTGGTGTTACATTATCTATAACATTTCCAGAATTGTACGTTATTGTTTTGTTTTGTGTTTGCGTATTACACGATATTTGAACTCAGCACTGCCAAAAAACACGTTTCGAGAACAAGAATTTCTTCACCGAATCTTACACAAACTACAAGAATTTTAATAACCCTCCGAATAGGTCGAGGTTTTGCATTGCACACCGACACACTTCAGCCTATGAACTGTGCGTAAATAGTGTAATAATAATTGCAGCAAAGAAGTTTCGGTGCTCGAAGAAGAAGACTCGATGTTCCGCCAGGACAATTCGCCGTTCGTACATCTTGCATACGCACTGTGGTACGCGATTCTCGCGCATACTGATATCGTATGCTACATCATGGTGTTTATAAATCAGGTAACGCTTTTTTTCAATTTCGCCCCAGCAAACAAAGATTACTGTTATCCCTTTCTTATCCTTTAACCTATCAAGGTCGGCAGTACATACATAGCTACCTAATATCGAGTAAACTCATTGCCTTCCTGCCATACTTTACATTTAAAAAAAAATACTAATTGTTGAAGTTTTTAGAGTCTGCAGTGAACTTGCATTCCCCCGCTTTGTTTAAAGATGTCTACCTTAAGTTAGGCCCTACATAATGTATAGGTATGCAACATAAAATATGTTCTTATTGTTTTTTCTAAATTAGAAAGTGATTCCGTTTTTTGTAATACGGATTTAATTGGTTCCAATAAAAATAAGGTGCCAATCTTCAGTTAGATGCCATAGGTAAACCATATACCATAAAACTTGTCACACCTGCCATAAATTACACATAAGAAGGCTTGTGTCAAGCAGTGGGACAAAAAGCAGACTGATACGGATACATGTCGTCGAATACTATAATATTGAAGGATTTTTGATATATGGAAAGCTTATAATTATTATGATTAAAAACCTAACTTGGTTTTACTACTTGCTTTGAGCCTTTATTCATTTTTCTATACAGATTCAATCGGCAACAATTTTATCGATTCCGCTACCATTAATGGTTTTCCTTTGGGGAACGCTCACGATCCCGCGGCCAACCAAGACATTTTGGGTCACACTCATTGCATACACCGAGGTGAGTTACTTACTTTTTTAGTATTTTTTTTTACGATAACTCTTTTGTCATCTCCAAATTTATATAAATGGTGTGCATTTTCAGGTGATAGTGTTGATTAAGAGCATGTTCCAATTTGAAATACTCCCGTGGAACCAAAAGGCCATTCCCGCCAACATGCCCTTCACCGCGCCACGAATCATCGGAATTGAGAGGAAGTCTAATTATGCACTATACGACTTATTACTACTGCTCATCATATTTTTACATAGGTAATTGATATATTTTCTTTTCTTGTCATCTATTCGGGGATTGCTTGCGTTTTTTGGCGACTATAGCCCTTACCATCAAATGGACTTTTACTTACAAAAAAATACACAGACAGCTTTCGACTGATTATGCCGTCTACAGTACTGAGCAGAGTTACATCTCGTTTTATTCATTCTCATTAGTTCGTCCCGCGTCATCAATGAAGGTTCTAACTGTGACTGCGACTGCAGATGACTGCTTCAACCTGATGTAATGTTTGGGTGTAGATTCATGCTGAAGTCGTTGGGGCTATGGAAAGAATCGTCGCCGGACGGGGAGTTGCGGGAGGACCACGAATACCCGATGAGCGAAGACGACACTAAACTCGTCGTGGAAGGGAACAAGGAAGAGGTCGGCCGCAAATACGTCAAGCTGCACGACACTCGCCGCCCGTGAGTGCGACAATACTTTATTTTCACCATTCCTCTCCATTTTACATGCACACTGATTCTCCATCCAATGTGAAGCACACAGGACTCTTGAATATTTTTATATTAGATTCTATTTACCAAGATACTGTCCCATTTTTACAGATACAAATTCCTTAATCTCATTGCCCTATCATTGGCTATTATAAAATCACTGATTATTTAAGCGACAATGAAGCCTGGATTTAAGCGATTCGGAGCTCATACTATGTTTAGTATTGTATATACTTTAATGTGTTTTAAAAAAAATTAAGTATACTTGTTGTTATTTTATATTTTAAAGATGACTAAAAGAATAGTATCCTGTGTTTCTTCTCAGGATCGTCATCTTTGCTTTTTTTCCGTAACCCTGGTAAATTTAAGTTTGTATTACAAGAAACTCTTAGTTTCTTGTAGAAACCTAATTGATAAATAAATATTTTTATTTAATTTGATTTAATATCCCTTCCAAATTCTTTATTTATCACATTGTAGCATCTGTGGCGTTGCTTGTGTTATAGGCGACGGTATCTTTTTAACTATTTGTTTTGTCAAAGTTTGTTATATGCTAGCCACACACGATCAAGACAATCATATAATATCATGCCGATTAGACGATAGTCTTTGTCGTGTATGGTCGGCATAAGGATCCAAATATAGTATAAGTATGACACATGCCTTTGAGTAAATTCTGAGATGTATGTGCGTAACGAACTCTGTGAGGTAGTTTATATAGTAAACGGTTACTGGTTCCGAATCAGCCAGTGGTCACCGGGTGCGCGGCAGCGTGGCCAGCAACCGGCCGCGCTCGTTGGCCGTGGTTTTGCCCGTCAAGTTCTCGCCCGCGCTGATGTGGCTACGTCGCCAACTGCACTCGCGTCAGCGCACGTCCACGCACATACAGTTACTATACCTTGTGCCGTAGTCATTATTCTATCTAATAACTTATTCAGTACGACTTGGTAGTGTCTGCATACCACCTCCTGGCACATAAAATGAGCATCATTTATTCATTACTATTCGCTAGTACTTTGAAATAGTATTTATGTATTTAAACACCAGTTTTTTTATACGAATTCCTTTGAGTAGAATTAGTATACTAAGGGCCTCTTTCACCAGCTACAAGTAAAGTGTTGATGTTCTTAGATTTTCATTTCATGGATTATTCGATAGTCTTAGTTTTATTTTATTATATGTGTTTTTAATAAATTGTGTGGATAACAGAGATAGTGCGACGGAAGAACAGTTGGCTTCAGTTGAAAGTGGCGACGACACCCAGCGGTCCGGTGATAATGACCGCGACGCGCCCGGACCGTCCCGACAAGAAGAGGACCACTATAAGTACGTTTTATTTTTAGCCTTGAAAAACTTGCAATGCACGACTACAATATGTTTTCGGAAAACTAAAAGGTTTTTATATTGATCATATTTACAAAAGTATTATAAAATTTGATAGGGTTACTTTTCCCAGACTCCAATAGTAAATCCAAAATTGTAAGAAAAGCCTAATATAGCGTTTCTTTCTAAGAGCCCTACCTCACCGGGACCGCATGGCCTGTGGCCGGCGACGTGGCCAACAATTAATATTGAAATGTATGGCAGATAACGCACTTGGCGACGGTTTGGAAGCGTCGTTAATTTGGAAGCGCAACCACGACTGTCTACTTTCTGTGTGGAGTCTGGAGACTGGCGAGACGACGACGTCGCCAGTAAAATGTACACGAGTAAACTGCGTCTCACTCACTTAGTGTCCAACCGGTCGTCAAGATGGTCGCACGCGTGTTTGTGGAAAGAATGATATATTTCTTAGGTTTTTTAGATTTCTTAGACCCATAATTTCTTAAGTTTCTTCTTTTTTAACTTTTTGTGACGCACATAATAATAAGTGTGATTTCTTCTATGCACGAAGCGTCCATTCTCGATACGAGAACTGACTGACAGATGGTAGCCAGTTCGCCACTGGCAACCCAAGGTAGCCACACCTACGTCGCCGGCGACTTGGCCACAGCGTCCCGGTGAGGTCCCTTACAGTTCGATCTGCAAATTCGAATGTTATATTGAACATTTTTTTATATGATATTGTATATTATAATAGGTACAAATATAGAATTACAATATAGAATTATGATTAGGAGTTTGTACCAGAGTGACTTCATCCTATTTTGCATATGTCAAAAATATATAACTATAAATAATAACATATTTATTGCATTGACTGATCGCAGGTCTCTATAGTATGGGAAAATTTACTAAGCTTTTGGGCGTCTTTAGACTAGATTCGTAAAAAGAGATTGTAGTTTATATGTGCTGGGAAACCATCCCACCACGCATCACTAAACAAGATTTTACAGAAAATTAATTTAAAAAAAATACTTCACAAACTAACAGTAAAAATTGAAGGCCACTAGCAACAGTAATTAAACACTGCATTTGTTATAACATATATATTTTAATACATTTTATATTTCCATTTTTAAACAGATTTACATGTGTTTTTCTTTATGGTTTTCAGAGTGAATGACGATCAGGAGCCTATCATAGCGGTGACCACCACGGTAGAAGATCACGGCAAACATTATCCACAGTTGATAATGCTTTCGTAAGTATATCGTTAATTTCCTTTTACACGTTAGATTACCTTGGTAGCCCATAACATCAGATGCATTAAAATGTGTCCACACATCTTACATTTATACTTACTAATGAATTGTAAAGTGTATGTACAGGACGATTTATCTAAGTACACAGAATATGTAAAGTCATTAAACAACCTAATCATTGACATTTTGTCATTAGGACAAAGAGAAATTCAAAATTATCACTGACGATTGAACTCAGTTGTACAATGCCCCCTAACCCACTCGTTATGCAGAAAATCGAAGGATATATTCGTAGATTACGTCAATTCTAATTACCATTAAAACGTAATATCGTCATGGAGTATTCAACCTCAAGATCGATCTATCTTAAGAGTAATATACTCTTTAGATAGATCTTGGCCTATAGAGCATATAACAATATTAACAATGAATCGGATTTAGCAGGTAAATCTACATTTTTGGCTTTAGCTCATAATAGTTAAATGGAAAATTTAAAATAATATGGTGTACGCAGGGTGAAGCGGTACCTAAAGCCGTCGCAGCGTTTTTTCCAGCGCATGTTGGCGCCTGGAGCACGAGTCACCGCCGACGTCTACGCCTACATGTTCCTCTGCGACTTCTTTAACTTCCTTGTCGTCATATTCGGCTTTGCAGCCTTCGGGGTGAGCCATTACCACATACATATATTCTAGCACCACTACCATACCGTAAGCGGTAGAAAAGAAGAATGGTATCGGGAATTCCTCACTTATGCACTTACTCAACAACAGTATAGGTCTCTTTAAGTGGTTACTGTCATGAGATGGGACACCTAGTTTAGTACTCAGATACCCTTTATTACATTGGGAAATCCTCATGGATAACCTGCAACGTACTGGACGCTGTGGGTTATTCTGGACTCCTACCGGCTAAAACTTTCTAGCTTCTTGTAAACTTTCTAGCGCAGCCGTTGTTTAATAATTCAAATACTAATTTTACTCGTGCCTGTTTTAAACAATGGAAAATATATTTCCACGTAGACGCACCAAGGCGACGGAGGAGTACAGGCATACTTGGAGGAGAATAAGGTGCCGATTCCGTTTCTGGTAATGCTGATCCTACAGTTCGGTCTCATCATCATCGACCGCGCCCTCTACCTGCGCAAGTTCATGCTCGGCAAGATACTCTTCCAGTACGCGCTCATCATCGGCGTGCACATTTGGATGTTCTTCGTGCTACCCTTCATCACTGAGAGGTCTTTTGCTTTCAAATGAACTTAGCTAACTTATGCTAATCAAAATCAGACTAACATTTTTTTTTATTTCATCAACCCCATCAATTCACACGATCGTAAGTAAAAAATTTAAATAAGAAATGAGAATAATGCCTTAGGAAGTTACTACTTTTATTTAACTCAAATCAGCTTTTGTCCTTTTTCTATGGACAAAAGCTGAATAAATGTAATTACCCTCTCTTAATAGTCATTAATTTCTGGTAATACTTGTAGATAATACCTATAACTTTTTACATTCCGCACACACTTCGCTGGGAAGACATTCATCAGCTTGGTGTGACTTGTCACTTGTCCCCAAATGTGAAATACGAGTCGAACTTGCAGGACGTTCAACGCGCTGTTGCCGCCGCCGATGTGGTACATGACCAAGTGCGTGTACCTTCTGCTCTCCGCGTATCAGATCCGCTGCGGGTACCCGCGACGCATCATCGGCAACTTCCTCTGCAAGTCGTATCGGTTCATCAACATGACGCTGTTCCGATGGTGCTTATCTCGTACCAATACCTCTCTCTAACTCTGACGAATCTCACTACAAACACACGCCGTTACTGTTTTAATTTATTGCAGTTTCATGGCTATACCGTTCGTGTTCGAGCTGCGAACTCTGATGGACTGGATATGGACAGACACCTCGATGACGCTTATGGACTGGCTCAAAATGGAGGACATATTCGCGAGCGTCTTCCTACTAAAGGTATGCTGTCAAACATCTAACCGCCATAATTAATATATTTTAGAATCTATCATTATGCTTTCAATTTATTGTAAAATTTTAGTTTAAGGCGCAGGCCATTCTAAATATCGGACAAGGCATTATAAAATCGAATGATTAGTGCCGAAGATTATCATCAAGATACACTTGTTATCAAGATTCAGTTGTTTATAATATTACGGAGAGTATATTTTTTGATATGCTAACTGAAATATCTTATCTTTTACGTCTAGACAAAAGGATTTCCAGTTTTCATTTAAATGTTTGGCGAATTCTACTGTCAAAGTCCTCATAAACCTTTAAAATTCCTATCCAAAATAAACACTTGAATGTGGGCGTAGTTAATACATAATATTACCTTATATTGTTGTGGTTATTTTGATATTGTTATGTTTGTTCGATGGCAGTGTTCGCGGTACATGGAGGACGAATTCCCTCAAGCGCGTGGCTCCAAGAAGTCTCCCACTTCCAAGTACCTGCTCGGTGGTGGGGTGCTCGCCTTTGTCATAGCCATTATATGGTTTCCACTGGTTTTCTTCGCATTCGGAAATACGGTAGATTTATTAAATATTTACAAAATAATTACAATATTGTAAAAGAGAGTGCCTACGTAATATATTTCTTAAATTGTAAACATTATATAAGATACTGTTTATATTGTTAACAGGATTAGAAACAAACTGCATGTTCCCTAAACCTATAGAAATTGAATCGTCGCCGACATGTTAAAGTCTATTCTATTAAAAACAGAAAAGAATTTTAAATTATTCAAATAAAAGACAAATGACGAAAAATGCGTAAATAATTTTATATAATACATTATTATTATTATAGGTGGGTGAACCAAATCCACCGACAGATGTGACAGTGAAAATTCGCATCGGCCCATTCCTGCCAGTCTACCAAATGTCTGCCCAGTCGCACAATATTGACGTGTATGTATTTTATTACGTATGTATGTATGTCTCATGCAGTTCATTCATCGATACGAAGCGTGAAGTGTTGTTCGAAACTGGTTTAGCTACATTAGACCATGCTCAAACCAGTTGTTGTTACAGCGTTGTTGGGACATTTGCTCATTATTCACATGCTATGGTAGTATTTATAATAATGCGTAACATTTTATTCTCTGAAATCTTTGAATAATTTCAATGTTTGCCACACAGATGTATGTCATAGGTCCAAATTGGCTTAAAGGCATCTTTATATAGCAGGAGCTTGTTCTCCAATGATTAGCTGACACTTTTTGGCTATGAGCCTGTATTGTTATCTGAGATGAAGGCTAACATGCTTTCTCTTGGTAGTGAAATTTTAAAAAAATTTCTAGTTTTAAAAATGTATGTAGTCTTTTTTTTTATAAAAGATGGGTTTGCTCTTGACCAACAACCAACTGTGTAGCAAGGATGAGGCCTAAGATGGAGCGAGCTCACTCAGAAGATGCCTATTCACTCGAACTTTGAAAAGATTTGGATTATATGAGCTCGGAAATACAGATAATAATGGCTTATAATAATGTAGTCGCTCTCACTTCGCCTTATTAGTGACCACCTGTACATATTATTTGAATGCAGTTATACGGAGCAGGAGTACATGCAGCTGAGCAACCTGTACGCGCGCGACCGCACCGCGCAGACCTTCCTGTCCAACTACATGTACAACGACGTGGCCGTGGTGGCCATCAACCCCGTGTCCACCATGACGTGGGACATCTCGCCGCCGGAGCTGGCGCGGCTGGAGCTGGAGGCCGCCTCCAACGCCACCTTGATGATCAAGCTGACGTACGTGGTGACGCACCCGACCAACAGCCCGCAGAATCCGCCCACCATCGAGGACAGTCGCGAGACGTCCCTCGAGGCCTACCACGGCGACACTCGCAACGCCGAGCGCGACACGTTGCTCTCGCTGCTCGCCGGCAACGCCTCGCTCGACACCTGGTAATCGCACTCTATTACATTTACATTCTTCCCACTCGCCCCTCACTCTTGTCCTACAGCTATAGCCACGCCTACTTTGCAGGTTGAACGTCGAAACGCTGTTCCCCAAGTTCTTGAAGGTGTTCAACAAGGGGACGGCGAAGCCCGCCTTCCAACTGATGCCTCACGTCACCAACGGCGGTAAGATCCACTTTCGTCTACACCGCTCTAGTGACTTAAGTTATCTTTCACTAGTCACTAGAAAAGTGTCGGTGTAGGTCATAATGGACCCACGATATTGTTGTTTAAACTTACGTATAAATTTTATATAAGAAAGAAAAAAATCAGTTTAATGTCATTAAGGTTTTAAGACACATGCTAGCTTTTACGATATTTCGGGAGCACAACGCTTTGTGGAAGTAAAATTAAAGTTCTATCAGAACTGAATTTGAATCAAAAAATAAAAGATCAAAATGCACCCTCTGAACCCGCCTTCGATCAGTAGGTTGTTTATTTTCATACCTTGCAACTGAATCAAGTTTCGGTTTCCGGACAAAAGAAAAAAGTATTTGCAAATCTTATTAAGGCCTATCGCCCACTAGGGCAGCCTGGCTGCGGCATATGTTCTTGCCATACATAATGTATGACACATTAAACGATGTCCATTTTCAGATGACGACGCGCGTTACTATCGCAATGTGCAACTGCGTCTGGAACGCTCCAATGGCTCCATGTTCTGGCGAGTGCGAGAGGCCTGCGACAAACAGGTTTGGCCAGGGAACAAATATTGCTCTTAATTTACAACATTTATCATCAACTTCAATATTTTGTTTCAACAGACTGTTATTCTGTAAGTAGATGGTCACTGCCACTAGACAGGTTGCCTAATTTAAAACTGTGGAACGCACTGTGCTGTGTTACACAACCTTTGTATGTGTGCCTAAATAATACTGAATATTAATTTATTTCCGTATGTTTCAGGACCAACTGTTGGCAATACCGCAGAACGACTGCAACATGCTCGTCATGTACACGTTCAACGATAAGCTATTTCCTGAAACACTCAACTTCATTTCCGGCGGCGGGTAAATGAACACTGTTACTTTTTCTTTTTACTATACTTAACTCACTTCGATAATTCTATTTAATCGATTTTATTTTACTCTCCTCGAATTGTCGAAAAGTATGCACGATTGGGAGAAATTGATTTCAGGGAATAAACCTAACTCGTTGGAATAAACAGCCGCTGCTTAAGTGGTTTCATGAAAGTCATGAAGAAATGTTTCCGTGAGTTTCTTCAAGGAAACCACGATTAATTAAATTCTAACAGAACTCAAAGTGTCCCTATGCGATTATAACCCCCTATCGTTAAGTGGATTTTGGATTTTAGTTGTGGCAGCCGCTCTAAATGTTTTGTTCCGTAGGATAATAGGTCTGTACACGACATTTGTGTTCCTGGCGTCGCGCGTACTGCGTGGTTTCTTCTCTGGCATCTACACGAAGATCATGTTCGACGACCTGCCCAACGTGGACCGCGTACTGCAGCTCTGCCTCGACATCTACCTCGTCAGTATTTAATAACACTCTCCTTCGCAATTAACCATTCACATTGATTATTCTATACTACATAAATAAATAAATAAATATCTTCACACATTCACCATCACAGCACCATCTAGTTCCATACTAAGCAACTATAATAATGCTTGTATTGTGGATACCAGACAGTTGATATACTACATATAAGTATATAGATTACCTTTTTTTGTAAATACATACTTGCATATTATAAATACAAAGGTTAATTTTAACACATAAACATTTGCCCCTAGCGAGATTCGAACCGACGGACCGTTTGGTTAACAGGTAGGGTTACTAGCCACTAGACCAAAAGTGTCGTTAAATGTCTTGATATTGTTTTCATTTGGAGAATTGAAAATGAATAGTCGATTTGTTCCGCCAGGTGCGTGAGGCGCTGGAACTCACGTTGGAGGAAGACTTGTTCGCTAAACTGGTGTTCCTGTATCGATCTCCGGAAACGATGATCAAATGGACGCGCCCCAAGGAAGAGGAGAACGAAGAACAGAGGGCGTTGCCGCCTTCGCACTAAGTCATTCCTATAATCATTGGACACTTTTTTTCTATTACCTACATAAGTTGTACAGTAAGTGAATGTATTTTAAGCATAATTGCGCAGTTCATCATTTAACGTCCCTAGAAAATGATGCTTACCAACGCACTGTCTTAAATATTCGCATTTTGCACAAATTTTACTAAATTGCACAATGTGTAAAGCGGCGATAGTAGAGCTATTCAGACTGCCATAATAAAAATGCTCTCTCACTTTGTGATGATCTTGTCTTTAACTTTTTGCTGTTTCTGTCATATTTTATTATACTTATTAAGTGAATTTGTAATCACTATCCTTAATTTTGTATCATTTGTGACTAAAATAAATACGTCATTATTTAAGTTAACTCATACATCTTTATAACTCTAGAACGGCTGGACCGATTTTTATAATCTTTGATTTGTGGAATTTGTCTCTGACCCCAATAGGAAAATAATAACATTTGAAATGTTCACGAAAAAAATTAATAAAAAAAAATATCTCATACATTTTGTATGGAACGGGTTTTTATTCAGGCGGTACGAAGTTCGCCGGGTCAGCTAGTATTGAAATAAAAATATATTACACGACTAATTTTAATTCGTCTTGGACGTAATACGTTAATACGGTATACGTAACGTAATTTTTTCTCTTTGTGATTTGTCATATTTTTTTTTCTGTGTAGGTAAGTTCTTAATATTTTGTGAAGCCTATTTTTCTTTTGCTTAAAAAATGGATAGTGACTAGAAATTCTATATATTAGATTGTCCGAACAACAGTGACAAATATTAATTAATTAATTTAGAAGCTACTGAAATAAATAAGAAAAATAAAAATCTAGTAGGTATATGGTTTCTTTTGAATATTGCATAGAATCTCTATCTTTAACTACTAGGTACTTGTACTAATAAACCATTTTCGCATATTTAAAGTAATGTGTATCGTACTGAAAAACCTGTACTTCATGGAAATATTTTATGAACAAATTGTGTTGAATTATGTAGGTATTTACTAAACTGCCGCTTGACGGTACTAAAATTTTATATTTTTTTGTTATATATATTTGTAACATCAAGCACTTCCACGCAAATATACCTCAGTCTTTAGTAAATTAATTGCATTTGATATATTTATAAATTTTAAAAGTAAGAGTTATTATTGTACACTTTTATATTGTGATTTTGTTTTAAGCTGCATAAGTTGTCGTTTTGTGATAATAAAAGTTAAATTGAATTTAGTAGTTTTATTTAAAAAATCTGCATACATAATTTAAGTAATGCTTATAATGAGAATATAATAAGAACATCAAGGAATAAGTTTTGCTTATATACTCTACAAAATGAAATGACCAATACAATAAAAAATTATAGTGTCAGTTTACTAGTTGACCACCATCAATCTCGGTGCAATATTCATCGACATGAGCTCTTGGAATAGCAATTTGGCTGCATAAGGTAGTCTCACCTGTGAAATCTGAGTTTTATTCTTGCATCCCTTACATTCAAATGTATTGTTTCTTAAATTGGCAATTGCTATTAAACCGCAAAAATTGCAAACATGAATACGATAAGGGTCGGATACTTCAAAAAGACGTTCACGTAAAAATTGTGCTGCACCATGCGCAATTTGGCAATCGCGTTCCATCTCCCCAAAACGTAAACCACCATCTCTCGCTCTGCCTTCCATAGGTTGTCTAACCAAAATTTGAACTGGTCCTCTAGCTCTAGAGTGAATTTTATCATCCACCATATGCTTTAAACGCTGATAATAAGTGGGTCCCAAGAAGACCTGAGCATTTATTTTTCGTCCTGTATGCCCATTATACATAACTTCATTGCCACGTAGATGATATCCATATTCTTGCAGCAATGATGAGATTTTCTGCACATTTACAGCATCGTTAAATGGGGTGGCGTCGCCAATTTCTCCCTTGTTCGAAGACACTTTGCCTTGAATACATTCAATCAAGTGACCAATCGTCATACGCGATGGAATAGCGTGAGGATTGATAATGATATCCGGTGTCAGACCTTCACACGTAAACGGCATATCCTCTTGACGATATTGAATGCCGCAAGTTCCTTTTTGACCATGACGCGAAGCAAACTTATCTCCAATTTGAGGAATACGTACAGAACGAACGCGAATTTTACAGAATTTGTAACCTTCGCTGTTTAAAGTTAACATAACCTGATCTACGATACCAGTTTCGCTGTTACGCAGAAAAGTGGACGCATCACGTTTTGAATAGCGTTTTGTAGTGCCTTCCAATTCATCATCATTTTCAGGCAACGTAATTGTCTTGCCAATGACTACATCGTCTCCAGAAACTCTTATCCCTGGCGCTATTATTCCATCTTCATCTAACTTGTCATACAAAGCATTTCTCATACCCTGACATGTTTGTCTTGTCGGTTTTTCAAATTGCTCCTCTTGATCCCCAATTCTTTTTGATTCCGAATCCTTATAAGATCTATAAAACACTGATCTAAAGAATCCTCTTTCTACGGCAGATGCATTTAAAATAACACTGTCTTCTTGGTTATAGCCAGTGTAGCAGAGAATAGCCACAATAGAATTGATACCTGCTGGCAGTTCTCTAAAGCGTAGATACTCCATAGACCGTGTTGTGACCAAAGGCTTATGTGGGTAATATAGGACATGAGCAAGGGTGTCCATTCTAACATGGAAATTAGTAATATATACTCCCATAGCTTGCTTACCCATAGCACTTTGATAGGTGTTTCTGGGACTTTGGTTGTGATCAGGAAAGGGAATGATAGAAGCACAAACACCTAATATCATAGCAGGATGAATTTCACAATGTGTGTATGTAGTACAATAAGCGTACTCCTTCAATTGCGCTAAATCGTCAGGACTCATAGCAATCATAACTGTTTCTTCCTCTAAAGTATCAATGTATTCAACGACACCACTTGCAACTAAATTTTGCCAGCCATAATTATTATAATCTCTCTCTTTAAGATTGTCAATATGCTTCTTCTTCAATAGCAGTTCTCCGTTCTCTACAATCAATAATGGTCTGCAAATTCTACCAGCATCAGTATAAATCCGTATCTCCCTGTCCCTAATGTCACGAATCATACTGACTTCAGAAACAATAATGTCCATTTGACGTCGAAGTTTTCTCAGAGTAGCCATCAACTGTTCTGGATCTCTATGTATGCCTACCCAACATCCATTCACAAATATTTTTGTGGCATCTGCTATCGCTGAAGGAGCAATTTCTTCCAAATTCTCCATGGACCATTCCTCCAAGAATTCCAAAATGGGTGAAGGTTGGCTTCCTACAGATATATAAGCCATAAGTGCTAAATTCTTCACCAAACCAACGGCAGCTCCCTCTGGAGTCTCAGCTGGGCAAATCATACCCCACAAAGTATTATGCAACTGACGGGGCTTAGCTAGTTTACCATCACGGCCAATGGGGGAATTGACACGCCTCAAGTGTGACAAAGTTGAAGCAAAAGTAAGTCTATTCAATACTTGAGACACTCCAGCTCTAGCTTGATGAGCTTTCTTCTGGTCGCCCCAATTACCTGTGGCGAGAGAATAACGCAAGCCATCAGTAATTATCTTGGTCTTGATAGCAAGCTCCAAGTTGAAATCTTTTCCTCTGTCTATAAATTTCTGTGCATACATTCTTACTTCCTTTAATAAATTTTTGAATAAACCTCTGAACAAGAATGCTAATAATGGACCCGCTAAGTCCAATCTTTTATTGCCATAATGATCTCTGTCATCCAATTCTCGACGACCCAAAGCTGCCAATAATAACCTGTGCACCATATACCCCAAGAAATAAGCTTTTTTTGTCTCACAGAAATCGGAGACACCGACATGTGGTAACATCTCCTTTTGCAATATTTCTCTTGCATATTTAATACGCTTTTCTTTAGTGACACCGGGGCGAGCTCCTCTAGCTCCGATAAAATTAAGAGCCACATTCTGCTCTTGAATCACGAAAGCCTCATCTAGAGATGGCTTTACCATTTCCATCATTTCTGGATCATCAAAGTCATAAATTATATGTTCTAAAATATCTCTATCTGCTACAAAACCGAGAGCTCTGAATACAATCATTATTGGGATTTCTTGCTTTATGTATGGAACAATAGCAATAATCCTTTGTCCTATAGCAGACTTTTTGATACTTTGACCACCTCTCGCCATCATGTTCACCCATAGTGTTGATGTAGGCCTTGAACTATGCTCAAGGCAAGATCTAATTTCAGTTTTATATGCATATTTTCCGTCCTTCATGCTAAACACATACACAGTATTTGTTGCCATCTTTTCTTGAGCAATTAATACTTTTTCAGATCCATTAATAATAAAATAGCCACCTGGATCGAGAGGGCATTCATTTAACTCTGTCAAATCACGATCAGTTAAGTTACTTAACAGGCAATAAGTAGATCTAAGCATAATGGGAATTTTTCCAATAAAAGTTTTTTGATGTTGCGTCTCAATAGGGTCTTCATTTTCTTTTACTATAGTCTTGGTAATGTCTACATATAAAGGCGCAGAGTAAGTCAGATTGCGGAGACGTGCTTCATTGGGCATCATTGGAGATGGTGCGCCATCCTTTTCCCAATGTGTTGGTTTGGATAAATATATCTGGTCAAACTTTAACAGGTATTTTGGAGGCGTTTCGATTTCACCCGAAGAATGTTGAGCTTCAGCCTGCAGTTCTATAGGAGGCGAATCTTCAACAATCCGTTGTACAGACATCTGTATGAATTCATCGAAACTGTCCAACTGTTGCCGAACCAAACCTTTTTCATCAAAGTATGCGTTAATGACAATCCAACAGGCCTCTTGCCATAGTTCCGAAGAAATTTCTTCGACGTCTTCTTCTTCATATTGATCGTCTTCAGTGTCGTACATTATGTTTTATAAACAAATATTTCTAGTAATTGTTTATTTATACTTTATTAACTATAATTTTAGCAATAACAACGCACCGATAAAAATATATTAGCGTAAAAATGGCGTTTGACGTTTGTCAAATAATGCCCACCCCAATAATGCCAGACCCACCAGACTATATTAATGTAAGTACTGACTAGAGTTCTAATCTAGTCTGTGCCAAACAAATCATGGACCAAACTATCGGACGCGTCATACTGCCGCGGCTAGTGTTGCCATTTATACGGATTTATTCGTATATCTACGGATTTTCAACTTCACATACGTATAACTTTCACATACAAATTTTTATACGGAATTATATGTTCTGAAATATAAAATAATAATAGTTGATTGCTGCTATATTCATACATATAGCAGCAATCAACTAAGTTGAAATAGTTAACGGGGATTCCCCGACCTTGGAATCTTTGTTTTGTAGCATTAGAGCGGAGAGTATTACACATTTAATTTTTTGCACGTAGGCGATAGAACTCACTTTGCTTTGTTTTATATGATATCAATTATTTAATTTCTTTGTCGTGACGTATTTACAGAATACAGTGAATTGTTCATAATGGCACTTCATTTTCCTAATATGATAGAGCAAGAAAATATATAAACGCTATACAAAACGGAGAGCATTAAGAAATAATTCCAACATAAACTGTGCGCCTGCAGGTACAAACGAAAATATAGAAAAGTATTGGCAGATATTTTGACGACTTTGAATTCAGCTGATGGAAATTTGGTATATCCACATTTATTTAAATTTATTAAGTCATTGTTAAGTTTGCCACATTCCAGTGTTAATTTATATTAATTTATTTATCAATTATTGAAAAAATCAATACAAAAACAAATTCATTTATTAAAATTATTTAAAATCATACATTGTCAATTTAATTTTTAATAAATGAAGCCTATTAAAACGGTTGTATTTTTGCAATTGCTATTTTTCTTACAATACAATACACATACGGAATTTATACAATACACATTTGGCAACACTGGCCGCTGCAGTCGGAATCGTCCGATAGTTTATTTCCACCTTGAAATAGCGGAAAATGTATTTTTGTACTTGTCTCTTCTGAGACAAATACAAGTAAAGTATAGTTTACTACTAGGTACTCATTTTCAAAGTGAATTCAATGGTGTTAATAATAGTCCACGCGGCAACCGTAATAAAGGGCGGTGATCCAGAATATGTACAAAAATGGACTTTATAACTTTTTGGATATTAGACAAATAAGGAACCAACGGTCTGGCATCCCGATTCTTGACACAAATGTTTGTCAGACCAGCCTCAAAATATTTGTTACAATGGTAAATTTTCTATATAATCTATAAGAAAAAATTAAACGTCAAAATTTTTGTTTTTTTTATCCCTCCTTTGAATAGAATTGGTCTGGCACATTAATACTTGACCAAAGTATTACCAGACTACTATTAAAAAGACTTGTTGGTCAAATAAAATTGGTCAAGTTACAGTTGGTTAACTGAAGTTAACCAAAGTATAGTCTGTATGAATATAGTCTGCACCCCAATTTGAATCTATGGTGATCACCTAACATTTCCACAGAACAATAAATACATACCCAATGAATTTCTTCCCTTGGTTGTAAGATTTTGATTGACTGAACTGAAAAACCGACGGAATATTGTTTTGTATTGGTTTTGAAAAAGAAATTTTACTTATGATTCATCTGTACATTTTAAAGAAGGATAATAACTTTTCATTTATTTGTAATCCGCAATTTAATACGGCATGGATAATTCTAAACGGAACAACTCTGAAGAAGAACGTTGCATTCTTGGACTACAAGATTTAAAACTAAACAAAGATGATAATAACACTGAGCAGGCGCAAGGGACTGCTTCTTCCAGGACAAGTGCTGTCAGTAAAACGCGACCTGTTGGTGCAATAGAGAGCTTCGTGCTAGACAATACGCAAAATAATCGTCAAGATTACAGTTTCTATGAACGATCAAATGTAATAGCGGCCTCGAAATTTGCGACTCCAAAGAGAGTCGAGACAATTGCATCGATCAATAAACGCGAAGGTTCTACGTTGCCTAGTAGCCCTACGCGATCTGTAGACAGTGTGTCGCAGAGGTCTCTGAGCTACCAGACTGAAGATTTATATGAAATACCCGCTAATCCAAACACACCTTTTACGCCGCCTGTATATGAGAACATTGATTATTACGGAGAAAAGCGTTCACAGCCACCATTCTATCACCAATTATATCAACAAGGCCCACCGCTCCCTGTCTCTGACGGATATTACGATACACGCTATAGTAAAGCTCAACCTCAAGTGCCAGTTAACTCAAAACCTAAATTGAATCCAACAGTTTATGAGAATATGCTCTGTGCAGATACTGACAAGAAGAGTGAATATAAATTACAACAAAACAACGAACAGTATTACATTCAACAGAGTTCAACTCCTGGTCCCCAGGTGCCAAATACTAGCGTCAGTAGGAGCATGTCACAAATGCCACAGTTGTTAACTAGCAACAAGAGCACAGTAGAAAAAATACCACCGCCACCAACTTATAACGCTGTACAAGACAACACCACTAGTGATTACACTGTAATGAAGTCTGCTCCGCCCAAGTACACAGATGTTAGAGCGCTGCTGAAGAATGACAATTCTGTTAATTTAAAAAATAAAGTTGTTACTGTTCCATCTACAGCCATATATGCATCAATTGCTCCTAGTGCTCAGAGGCCGAAAGCTAACATTGCTACGGAGGTACAAGCAGTGAGCTCGGTTCCAAAATATTTTCATCCGAAACAAGGAATCGCCATTTCGAATTCAATTACAAAAGAAAAGCCTCCTTCGGTTAATGGAAGTTTTAATTTGAAGCCAACTAATCGCATGCACATTGTCGAGGATCCCAACAGTTCTGATTACGTTTGCATGACAGGAGGATTAACAACAAATGTGGCCAACTCTTCCAACCGTGATAATATCTCTTTGACATCAGAATCGATTGGTTCAAGAAACTTGGTGTCTGGTTTGACTTCTTTATGTTCACCGGCACAGTCTCCAGCACCCAGCCCAACTCCGAGTTCTGTATCTCAAGTGTCTGGCGGTTCGAGAGGTTCTGGCGGAAGGGGAATAAGCTTGCTTCCATTTAGTATAACACCCCCACGTCCATCTGGCCCCAGTGAAGCGCAACGCAAAATCGAGGAGATGACTAGACAGTTAGAGGAGGAGATGGAAAAACAAGATGAGGAAGGAGAATATTTTGGTAATTTAATGAATGGTTATTTCACACAAAACCTATATTTCTCATATCATCATTATCAGTCTGTATCTCTGCACTGTTGGATATAGGCCTATCCCAATGCTCCCCACCGCTTCTGTTCCTGCAAAGCCTTTCAGGTTGTCCCATGCTGCATTTTCCAATTTGTGGCCTATATTGCTCATAATAAAATAATAGTTGTGAATTGTGAATAAATTTCTCAGTAGCAATCTTCTCACTATATGTATAAATATGGTTACATAGAATTAATATATCCATGGAGAGATGATTTTGAGATAAAAGATTTATATGTTTTTATCTGGAAATGATAAAAAAAAGTTATGCATCTTTAAGAATGTCTTATCTAAACCATTTTTTGTGTATTTTCTGGTAGATATAATCATTAGAATTTGATTTTAAGTTTTCCTTATTTTATCAGGATTAGCACCAAATATTGCAAAGTGCTTTGTGTGAGCTAACTGCCTTTTATTAACAAGTTTCATCATCATCTCAGAGGCAAGATGCTGGACATAAGACATAAGGACCCATAATTTTCCAATTAACAAGTTTAGTGTTATAATATCCTAATTGTCTAACAATGAGTATTAAATATTGCAGGTATATGTCATACGTGTGGAGCCGGCGTGACTGGCGCGGGCCAGGCGTGTCAAGCAATGGGCAATTTGTATCATACAAACTGCTTCATTTGTTGTTCATGTGGACGAGCACTACGAGGCAAAGCATTTTACAATGTTCATGGAAAAGTTTATTGTGAAGAGGACTATTTGGTATATATTTTTTTTTATTTCATATACTCTTCTGATATATTCATGTCATATTCTGGTTCATGATACTTCATTATCATTTATGTATAATGATAAGGCTCTCCTTATACTCTACAGATTCAGGAATTTGTTGACAGATATTTTTTTTCTATTGTTTATTTTATATCAGAGTAAAAATGTGGATAGTACATATGCCCTCAAGTTCGTTTGACGTGAATTTATTTTCTTTTAACTGACTAAACCAAATATTCTGTTACTTTATAAATGGTAACAAGTATCAAAATTCGTTCCACAACTCTATGATAACTATGGAATACAACAATACAATGGCAATCAGCTGGGAAATGACCTAACCTATTGTTTAGTTTATAGTGCCCCTTGAAGTTTTCCCCTTCTTTTAAAATGTGACAAATTGTGAAGTAGCCCATTTCAAGTACATTAAAATTAACCCTCTGTTCAAATACTTTATTTGCTCCGTTTCACAGTACTCTGGATTCCAACAGACAGCGGAGAAGTGTGCAATATGCGGTCATTTGATTATGGAAATGGTGAGTTAGGGTGAATTATTAGTGAAATTATTAATTAATAATGCATTTTAAATACTGCTTTTGCACTTTTATTTCTTATTAGAATGCTGACAGTTACTCGATTTATTGTGGAGTGGAAATATCAGAAAAGTATTTTTTCAGATCCTCCAAGCGATGGGCAAGTCATATCACCCGGGATGTTTCCGGTGCTGCGTGTGCAACGAGTGCCTGGACGGAGTGCCCTTCACGGTGGACGTGGACAATAAGATCTACTGCGTGAACGACTACCACCGGATGTTCGCGCCCAAATGCGCCAGCTGCGGAAAGGGCATAACGCCAGTGGAGGGCACGGACGAGACGGTGCGAGTGGTGTCGATGGACCGCGACTTCCACGTGGATTGCTACATGTGTTGCGTGTGCGGAATGCAGCTTACCGATGAACCAGATAAGCGCTGTTATCCTTTAGCCGGTGAGTCCCACGCCCGACGCAAAAACGGCGTGTTATAAGTTTGACGTGTGTGTCTGTGAAAACGGAAGGACCGATTTTTTTTAGCTATAATTTAAAGATCTGTTCAGGCGTTGATGTGAAATTTGGTATACTGTTACTTCAGCCTATTTCCATATGGTAACCTTCACCTGATGTTATTGTTTAGGGAAAATGCGATTTAGTTGGTTTTAGGCCGATAAATATTCAGGTCTGATAAAGATTAGACTGACACCATTCTAAAGCTAATTTAATATGAAATTTTGTCATAAAATGATTTAGCTCCTCCGTGCATTAGGTACACCTATCTAAAAGGAACTTTCGCGCCTACTGTATTGTTGATATTATTATTACACCTCGTAATTTTTGAAAATTGAAATATAGTACCACTTGAAAATTAAAATAATTTTTATTAGCAAACTGCATCACTGACTCTGATAATACATTAAAAATAGTTTCAGTCGGGGATCCAATTAAATATAATCTAATCTGTAAATAGCTTAAATCTTGTAATTTTCTCAGATTTTTTTATTATTTTTATTTCTTTATGAATTTATATTTCTGTAATGCGTAAGCAACGCAACGTCGAATTAGATATGTTTCACCCTGAATGGTATATAGTTTGATGTAATAATGATTTATGTTGCACAGGTAAGCTGATGTGTCGCGCGTGTCACCTGGCAACAATCGGCGCCGCCACTGGCCCTGGCCTGCCACCCGCACCGCATCTCTCCCCTGCCTCCTACCAGTACATGGGTTGATTCTATCTGCATTATAAACTGAGAAACCATGGACAATAGAGGTAAAGGGGGCTAATTTATGTGGGTGTTAAATCGAAAAACCACACTTACAATCTATATAGTTGTGAAGCAAATGTACTTGCGTAGGCCGTGACCACCGAAACCGCTTGATTTGCGCACTCGAACATTGAAGGCAAATGCGAGCGTGTTTTCTACTATGAGTATTTACTAAGAGAAAAGGTTTAAAAATAAAATAAAGAGTCACTTGAATATCAAGCACTTGTAAATTTATATTAGATAGTACTAGTAAATAAATGATACATAGTAATAATTTTTCAAAAGTGTTTTACAACTGATCGATTGTAAAATTTGTAAAACTGTTGTAAAACCATTAACTAGTGGTTCATAAATTAACAGGAATGGCGCTTTTGTAGTGAATTGGTAGGATTGGTTGGTTGCGTAGTTTATGAAACCACCCTAAATAAAACACCCCAATGCTCTACTACAGTGCCTCCTATTTTAATGGTGGTTGACGGACACTGTCTTATGTATAGAGTTGGTCCTCCTTTTACCTCTAATCTCCATGGTTTTTTTTTTTTTTTTTTGGAATTTTATGGCCTAGTAACCTTCAAGCCAATCTCCATGGTAATATAACATTGTGAATTGTCACAAACACAGAACAGGATAATACTCTAGAAGAGTATGCTGGTAAAAGTAGCATGCACACATAAGCACAGCAGTGCTTCAAGCCTTTCAATATGATTTGGAAACAGGACCAATTTAAAAATGTTTAAATGTAATAATTTTTTAATATCCAAATATACTTGTTTAATTTACGATTCTATAGTATTTCTCCATACAATTTCTATAGTATTACAATGTTCTATGGTCACAAACTTATTATTATTAGTTTGATCTGAAAATAGTTAAATCCTTCGATCTCATTTGAAGCCGCTTTTATTGTTTTTAGATTAATATGTAAATAATTGGGCATTTGGCAACAATAACTTTTAGGAACTTGATAATGTACAATATTAATTGTCCATATACAAAAATTCTTTGAGACAAGAAAAACCACTGAATATCTAAAAAAACTAACAGCTTGTCGGTGGATCAGGAAATTTGATGTATGCGATTTTAAAAAAAGAGCAGTCACAATGACGTCAGAGGCCAATAAAATGTTAGATGGTATAATATATTTACTTAATTAAACTTTATATATTGTGAAGTATGATTATAAAAAATATGCATTTGAAGTAGCTCTGTTGTATTAACGATTAAATGAATGATGACTAGTCGATGGGCCTACACTACACATAACATTTCTTATATAATATAGATTAAATTAATTTCGTAATTGTCATGTGAAACTGCATAATAATTATAATTCTATTCAATGTCTGTTTCCTATTGATGTAGAGTAGGAAGTTATTTTTTAAAATTGAGAAATTAAAATTAATTCAATTAAGAAATTAATTGAAGTTTTTCAATTAACTTTCTTTAAATAATTTTCCTTTGTCCTTTATAACAGTTAATTTGCAATACTCAAATTTTTGAGCATACTATACTGTGGTTATTGATTCCTTTAATCCCATTTACTTCATCGCCATTTTAGGCGATACAACGCAACCTTATTGTGTAAAAAAATAAGAAATAAAATGTGATTTATGCTCAAGTGATTTGACATTGATGTTCAATGAACACTGAATTCTTTTTGAATCAACAATTGCAGCCTAAAAAGCTTGTGATATATAAATTTATGCATTGATTATATTAATAGTTTTAAAGCAAGGGCAACTGTTGTTTTTGTAACTTAATATAAATAATATTAAGTAAGTACACAAATGAGACATGATACTTTGCCATATTTACAGCATTTCCATTAGTTTACTATGAATCACAATGATTTTAAATAATCACATTACATAGGTACATAAGTAAATATTTGATTTATGGTACAAATATCGAAACATAAGTTTAAGCGTATTTGATGCTAAGTTAAGCAAATCATAAATAATTTGTTAGTTTCGCATTTATTATTTGTAACTTGGACACTGGACATGGCAGCACACCTGGTTACGAAACATAGGTATCGCTATTAAGTTGTAATTGGGGAATTGTGTATGCCGATAAGTTATAGATATAAGATATGTTGTAATGACAATCATACCTTAACATTCCAGCCATGTGCTGTCTTGTTGTGTACTTAACATAGTTAGCTGTAAGTTGTTTTATTGTCTGTAAATTTTGATGACGGTTTTCATTATTTTATATTTAGATAATATGGTATTGTTAATATTTTACTGCCACCGTTTGGTGAATAAAAATTTAAAATGGACAAGACTTTTATTGTATGTCTACTCATCAATGCCTTATAGTTCGATCACACACACCATTGTCACAGTGATATATTTTCATTTCTCAACGTGTACGAAATCGCGGGCAGATAGTTTTATATAAATTAAATAAACTAACCGTCCACTAGTACTTCATCTAATAAAAAAATGATATTAGCTGAAGCTACATGCTGATTTTTTAGATATTTCGTGGTCATATTTACAAGTTTCTGCTTTTTATTGGTCATTGACAGAATGGAAGAATTTCTATACACCTGAAATACTACCTAATAATATGACAAAATATTAAACAATCTATCTACAATCTAACAAAACAGACCCTGTATAGCGGTATTACTATTAGTTGCTTATTACAGATGTATGTATGTATTTCTACACAAAGACAGGCTTTCTCTAATGTAAGTTAATGTTTCATTGTGTATATTTGTAAAAGTTCCTAAAAGAAATAAAAAACGTGTTCCTAATATAACTTTTAAAAGAGCACCATACAATAAGTTATAATTTAATGAAATAACATATGTGGAAAAAATAATAAAATGTTCAAAATTAGTCTTTATAATTTATAAACTACTTAATGGTCAAACCACTTTAGCCATGCTATGAAGTTAGAATATTAACAAAATCACTAAAGGTTATTCTTAAAACTCTATGTAGTCATCACAGAGAGAAGCAACGAAGAGAGTTTACATTTTTTTCATTTTATCTTTTATATTTCGCATATCCGATTTGTATTTTCTCATTTCTTCCATGACTTGGAAATGTTTCTGTTTCACTTGATCCTGAATATTATCCCTTTTCTCTTGGATCATTTCTTTTATCCGCTCCCTTGATGGTACTGGTTTAATCCAACCAACTGCTGTTAGCCTTCTAATAGCAAAGGTGGTCCCAGCTGAAAGTAAATATTAATGTAAATAAATATCTAATTAAGGAGTGAAGTTTCGTCCCTAACAATATATTTCATAGTAAGGTACACTTGTTTTCATATTTTTTTTAACTAAAAATGTCTGTTGAATCAAATTAAATACTATTACATATTTATATATATTTAATACATATTTACTTAAGTAGTGGCCGGGCACACTGCATTTCGCACTTGGGCAACCCGTCTGGCGGCAGTAACACCCGATTACAGGCGGCGGCAACACCCGATTACAGAAGACCACCATGAAATAACAGTATGTGTGCTGTTGTTTTGATTAGTAAGGGTTGCCAGAGCCCATTTCCCTATCCCTTATTGTTAATCCTACTATGGTCGGCGTGCACTTGCAGCACCTGTAGTGTTGCTTTTGTTATAGGCAATGGTAACTAATTACCATCAAGTGGGCTGTCGGCCTCTGACGACCTTAACATAAAAAATATATAATAGATTGTCATTTACCAACAGTAGCAGCATATCGTAGTGGAGTTACCAACTTATAAAGAGCAAACGCAAGTGCAAAATATCCAGCACTAGAATCCCTTAACTTTTCCAATATTGTTTCATTTACACTAAACTTTTCTAGAATACTCACAACATCCAAACCACTGAAAAAACAAGAATATGTATGTTAGTTTCCGTTACCATATAGAAATCTGTATTAAATTTTTTAAATGCATTAAATATTAAAATTTACCTTCTAACTGCGTAATAAAAAGTGCCGAACCAAATAGTAGAGGTAACCATATGTACCGGTACTAATACATACCAATAATCTCTATACATTTGTTTAAACCTTTGTATTAACCCTATTTTCTTTTCTTGAGAATCTTGAGGGGGTGGTTTTGAGGTGTCATTTGAGCTATCATCCGAGGATCGCGTAGAAAATTGTTTTAACGATTCAGGCAATATTCCTAGAGTTTTAACATCGACTAAAGGCCTGTTAATTGAGTTATTATAATGAACACCACTTGATAGAACTCTGATAGGAAGTACTTCTTGAATATTCCACTTTGACGATTTCGTGAGACATTGAAATAAATGTCTGTTTCTACAAAAAAATCTGATATTTAAAGCCATGTCTTCGTGTGGGCTTTTCAAAATCCTTATGATCTATGTAACCAAAACCATTCTACGTTTTAATAAAGAAAAAATCTAAAATTCCTTTCGCGACTAATACTGACAGGTTCGAAATTTTAGCTGACTTTAAAATAATACTAATGACTAAAATATGTACATGTGTGTAAAGCCAAATTTCTTTTATTAATTTTAGGTGGATTACAAACAAATTGTCAAATGTCAACAATAGATAAACTGTCAATCAATACTCACATGTCGACCATAATATGACATTTATAATGGTTCTGCACAGATGTCTAGCATAGAATATAACACATACGAAACAAAGTTCACATACAGGTTGGTTCAAAAATCGAGGATCAAACGAAACAGGGACGTAGAGGCAGTTCGCAATAAAAAATCCCTGTAGAGTCCTATCCTAATAATAAGGGAAATTTTTTCCCTTATTATTAGGAATTTGGTAATCAAGAATACCAGTAGTATATCAGGAATATTACATATTACGGCTATATAAGTTAGTTCTACACCAACTTGTTTTTTTCTTCTATGTGAGCATACACGATCAAGTCTATCCTCCAATCGGCATGATAAGTTTTGCTTGATCAAACCAACTTGATCATAAAGGCATCGAAATAAAATCCGAAACAGCACCGTCTGCCATGTGTTTAGGTCTTGTTCTACTGCGGTCACCAACACGTATACCATCTGCGCCAGCTGATTAGCGGTTACTCCTCCCCCTCTGCTGCTCTCAGCTCTGCTATTTCTGTTTAGGGTAGCAGATAAGATAACGATAGAGCAGGGTATACTAAACATCTCCGAAAAAGTTGGAATTATTAAATTATTACATATCTAAACACGACTTCTGGCAACACAAAATTAACGACTGGTTCAGTTCAAAAAATTGTTGTTACGGGAAGAATAAAACAAAAGTCAGATTAAAGATATGTTTCATTATTGGTTGTTCAAAATTAATAAAACAAAAAAATATATCTAGCATTCTATAAGATAACATTGCAGAATATGATAACTATAAACTTCGGCAGTAATATAGTGTATAGGCTTTCTCCTATATATAATCTATTGTGGTATCATTGAATTTGCTATAGATGCTATCTACATTACAAATTCAAAGTTTGGCTCATAAATTATTATAGATATCTTCATGGATTATTATAGATATACGAGGGGTGTTAAATAAAAAGTAAGAGTGACAAAGATGCAGTTATCTTTTAATACAACTTATTTTATTTTTCAACATAGTCACCTTTTAAGTTAATACACTTGATATATCTTTTTTCTAGACTTAAAATTCCCTTAGCCTCTAAAAAAATTCTTATCCTGAGCCTCTAAAAAACCGTGTACTGCGGCGACTAATGCCTCATCGTCTTCAAATTTTTGGCCTCTGAGGTACTCTTTCAACCGCGGAAAAAGATAGAAATCACTAGGGGCGAGGTCCGGTGAATATGGACGATGTTCCATCAGTTCAAAGCCAGCATCTTCAATGGTAGCTATCGCAACGTTGGACTTGTGCGCGGGGGCATTATCTTGGTGAAACAAAACAACTTTAGTCACTTTGCCATACCGTTTCTCGCTTATTTCGCTGCGCAATTTTTTATTTATAAAAATTTGTAAATCTCGCATTTGTTTCATGAGCATTCGCAACACCCAACCAACTTGTACTAACTTTTGAAAGGATGACAAAATCATGAAGTATGGTACCGAAGGAGAGGGTATTCATTTCTGCTGTTTAACGCCCTGGTAGTAAATTATGACCCAAACATTGAGTTCGTACGTGACAATAATGAATTACGTTTTATTACTATACAAATAGTTGTAACTTTATTAATAAAAGAGCAATCTCTTTACAAAAATAAACATTTTATTGCTTACTATAATACTTACTGATTTTATCTAATTCTATATTTTCTTGCGATACCTACATTATAAACTAATTAGGCAGGTATATTTAGGTAACATAAAATATTACCCAAGTAGGTTATAAGAGATATTGCAGGTATTACTGATAAAATTTTTTGATTGATTAAAATACTTACAACTAGGTATACCATTAAAATAGATAAGATTCACAACAACTGATGGAGTTCACAGTTCACATAACTCAATCAGTTATTATTCCATAACTTAAAAAAAATGTAATTATTAAACTAAATATTAATATAAAATAGGTACATAATACATACCTATTATTTTATAACATTTTTTATTTTTTTTTATTTCAGTGGTTGTTATTTACAACGTTAAAGTTATTGAAATAATAAATAAAATAAGTGTTATTTATTATTTTCTATTCAGAGGTTAGAGATGTTATTTTTCACCGCAAGCATCGTTCTTAATGATGATCAATGACTCCATATAAGTATATTTTAATTTAACTCCTTTCGGGGTGAATGAAAACGATGAAAGTACTCGTAACTCATCTAGTTCATATGTTACTTTTAACATGCAACACAAATTAACAAGAATTACGATATTTAAAGTTGCTACGAGTATGTATACTTATATTTGAAATTGTTTCCTAGTTGACATATCCTCAATTTGTTTTTTTTTTTCTAATTTGAACTCTTAAATGTAATCTTTGAACCATTAAATGTTTAAGCAAATAAACGTTATTCATTTAATCGTCATATTACTTTAATAACTTATAAACATTGTCCTTTCTTTCGTTGTGATATGTTGCACTATAATTAGGTACATATATAATATATGAATATGTATAAAGTAACATTTACTTACATTATACTTATATTATTATATATGATTTTTCGTTAGAAACTTGGCACATAAATAAACTGATGAGATAAACATCTAGTTTGAAGATTAACAGGCGACGGTGTCTTGTCTTGATATAATACCACCTATCTAATAACTACTGATTGATTATCACAATATACAATTAATAAACATAATAAAGTAATAATAAAGTTAGTTATTATACTTATTAAAATAAATATAATAAAATTAGGCCGCGTTTCAATCACGGAGCGAAATTTACATCGTAAACACCTAAAATCTCGATCGAAAAAGAATTTTTTTTTTTCAATTTACATATCACCCCTGCAAAATAGCTAATACCTATCTATTTTAAATTAATGAATTTATTTTAACAAATATGCAAAAAATAGAAACATTACTTGGGGGTGACTATACAATACTTCAGTACAATCGACCTCGTCTATAATATCACAGTTTGATTTGTTTGCTTTCTGCGTAATAATGATATACCTATAAGCTATAAATATACTTAAGCTAGTTAATTTACTGACAGTAGCAGTACAGTTTGAGCTGGTAGTGCTGTACGCATTGGCTTTGATTTCCGTACAGGTTGAGTCTACTTACTGTTCCGGCTACTGTCCATTCGTGCTTATCGTGTCGCAAGGTTCCCTCGAAAACACCTCCACCTGGCACTGCACGCACCATAACCATGTATTCACGCCATCCAACCTCATGCTTTCTCGGCGTACCCACTACCAATTCGGTAGCTTCTATAACTTCAGCAACACTGAGCCAAGCACACCGCGACGAGTGCAAGAATATAAAGTCATTCAAATGCAATATCAAAGATTCAGCTGCTTCGAGCGCAGTTTTACTTTGAGGAGATATTTTACGTTCTTCGTGACAAGTGCACCAGTGATCGTCAATGTTTGCTAATTCACAAGACCTATTCTTGGGTATTGGTAAAAACAAACTAATGCTTCTGTCGTTGGAGTAGTCCTTTGCAACGCGTGTTTTAATCTTTGAGTCTTTTATCTCTTCGGTGTTAACAAGATCCGACAACATTGCATGAATATCGAAAGGAGTTGTGAGACGTTTGCTGTTTAATTTTAAATTATTGTACGCTAAGTTGTAGTTCTGTCGGAATGATAGTGGTAACAATATTTGAACCAGAGGCAGTCTCTCCTCCAATCTGCCTTGTTTCGTAAATCGTATGTCGCCCCATCTGATACCGTGGTCGCTTAGTAATATGAGAATTGTGTTTTGTAAATATTTAGATTTGTCCAATGTTCGTAAAAAGTTTTCATAACTCACATCCATCGCAACTGGATAGTTAAGGAAGTCGTGGCTCATTGTTACTTCCCAAAAGAATCCAAATAACTTGGATGTTTTAAGAGTTTCTGTCAGTTTTAAAATATAATCCAAGAGAGCGTTGAAAAAATACTTATCGCCCATACATATAAAGGAGTTGTAATCCCTGGTATTGCCGACGTGATGCTCAGCTTCATGTATGAAAGTGTGCAAATAATAATCTGTAGGGGTGCCACTGAAACCAATTTTTCCAAAATTGAAAGTGCCAAGGCTAGCACTATCTTCTCCAAGCGCTGTATAGTAGCCGGCGTCCTTAAACCATTCCCATATGAACGGACAATTGTCAAAAGTAGTTTTAATATTAGGCCAACAAGTTGACTTCAAATCTGTCTCTTTAATGCCCAGTAACATGGGGATTAGATTAGGAAAAGTATTGTCGCCCACTTTATTATACCCCAACAACTCTATAGCACCTTTCTTTCTCAAAAATGCTAATGTTTTTGGCATAGTTCTATGAAAGTTTAATCTCGAAACCGCATCGATACCCATAATAATAACGTTATACGCGGAGTGATTCTGCGATATATCCGAGAAATCTTCCTTAAGCGATAAAAATGGCTTCTTTGGAGCAAATGCGAAAAACTGTTCATAAATAATTGTATCTTCGTAGCCGCACGAAACTTTGACGAATTCATTTACAACTTCAATAAAATTAGAAAAAGATATGCATGTTTTATAAGTTACTCGATCATCTATATCAGATGCGGAAACGTCAGGAATTGACGATGGCCGATAGAAAGACTTGTGACAGCACGTTATGTTGGCATCTTCAGGTACGTCGTAAAATTGGAGATTTTCTGAAACGATCCATATGTGTGTTTCGTTATAATTAAGAAGTGATATATTAGATTTAGGACATAGATTTGGTGTCTTTGGCGGTGTCACGAATTTTCTAATGCTTTCATCAAATGGCTTCATGTTTGGTATAGTGCAACCTTCAGTTCTTATTGTGAAGCTATCGGCGGGTAGAAGTATATTTTTTAAGTGCCAGCTTTCAGAGTAGCTAAGTGCTTCGTTCTTGAGAATGAGAACTTGTGGTCGATTATTCAATGTGACAACTAGAAAACAACCACCGAATATAGTTGCAGCTGCGAAAATGTATCGAAAACGCACTGATATGGGACGCACTTTATAGCTGCTTCCTGCTTTCACCAGATGGCCCATGCTGAAATGTTAAATAAAAAATTCATTAAGAGATGCAACTCCTTTCTCGTTGTTAACTTAACTATCTAATACATTTTTTTTATTTGCCGCCAATCTTTATTGTAATTTAGTTCTAAAAGTGAAAATGAGGAGGAAACGGTGTTACCCCCGACAGGTGCACTGTTGGTCTGGGTCCAGAGTGACTACGACAGAAACCGACTACGACAGAAGCCGTTTAGAGCAGTAGGTAGGACATAATTTATATTATTATATAATAATTGCTCTATGTATTTATTAAATTTATTATATATTACGTATTAAAGAAAATTAACTAAGAAAAAAAAGTCTTTAATAAATGTGCGCTATGTGCGCGTAAATTGAACATTATACAATCTAATAAGTATAATAATTCCACATACCTGTAAGTGAGGATTACCAAATTTCAGATTGTTTAACTAATACGACATATCTTTCTATTTCTTCCTCATTTTTAAGACTAGCAAGGAGTAGGCACGTATAATTTAAACATGATTTCGCTATTGTATTTGTTGAAGGGCGTCAAAACAGTTTGTTATTGATATCATTTTTGTTATGTCACGAGATTCGTCGCAAGTGCTTGCAGTGCAGTGAGATGACAGCGAGGGATTCGGGAGGCTGCACGCATGCGTACAAAGACACGAAAGATTATTTGTAAGTTGACTAAAAGAGTTTATCTGTTTTATGTAAAACTTGATGGTAGGTGTGTGCCCGTCGCTTATAATACAAGCAACGAAACTGGTGCTGCAAATGCGCTGCCGACCATAGCAAGATTAAGGATAGGGTATTAGGAAGAAATAGCGAAATGGGCTCTGGCATCCCTTACTCACTCACCGAAGCTCAACAGCACACATGCTTTTAATTTACGGTGTTTTTCTGTAAGAAGGTGGTTACTGCAGCCGAACGGGTTACTTGTAAATCTCAGTGTCACTACTTGCCAGTTAATTTCCAATTGCCGTGCCGCGAAACGAAACCGTGACCCCTAAGGCTGAGCGTTAAGCAAGCACCTTAAATACTCGACTAATGAGATAGAATGATAGCTTGAACATCATGATTTAAATATAAGTGCCTATTAAAACGATTTGTACAGATATTTTTTTGGGTTGCAAGTTAAATCAATCTTCAACCGTTAATTCAATGTTTAGTGTTGCACCTAGATTAGGACTAAGTACTTAATCATCGAACTACTTATATGATTTATAAAAATCTTTCACCAATACTTAGATTAGAATTTCAGGATGGGCATAGGTAGACCAAAATAATCTACGCGGGCGAAACCGCGCGCACAAGCTATCTAAAAATAAATATCCAAAGCTTGGCAAATGGATGTCAGGTTTTATATTGTTTTACATATTTGGCAGGCGTTAAATACTCTTATTTTTCAACGCGGACGAAGTCGCGGGCACCAGCTAGTTTAAAATATTTTTGTCGAAATCGTTAATTAAGTTCAATTTCGTCAAAAAATTACTAAATTTCAAATGTCGAACAAATACCTAACGCAAAAATTTAAAACGAAATTTGATTCGTAGAAAGGCGGTAACTTATATCAACTTATTTGAATAACGGTGCAACATTATGGATAAAGTGTTCCGGCATTTTAAATTTATTTGAAATCTTTATAAGTTATACCTACATGAAATATAAAGAACTGACCTGTCAGAAAAAGTACGTGTTATATACATAAAGAAGTTACATAGTTAAGGTAGGTACCGTTCGTTGCGTAGCAGTCACTGCGTGTTTTCAAATACGGTTTTGTTTTCGCCGCGCTAATTGTCGATTTATCGGTTTGTTATCAATCGCGAACAAATTGTAGTTATAACCTCGTGCAAGAAATTTTCAAACTAACACTGCACAATCGATAACTATTCCGTGGTGCAACACGACGGAAGTAGGTGGGTGGTAGGTAACTGCTTCACGCTATTATTGCTGGCTGGTCGTGGTTTCTTTTCTTTTTTAAAAATCATAAGTAATTTTACAGCTTTTAACTGCACGGAAGCATATTCAAGTGCAATGCTAAAGGAGTTTGTTCACTAAGGGACAAACGTCCCGCAAGATAAATGAAGTTACGCGACGTACCAAGATATCTTTTCTTAAAAGATCTTGTCTTTTATAGTATGCAGTCGATTACATTATGTCACTTTAAGAAGTACCTAGTGTTGGTGTCTATATAACGTTGAATATAATTTTTACAAAGAAAAAGAAAAGATTGGACAATGTATACAAGTCATGTAATGATGCCACGATCGTTATGGAGTAGGTACATATTTTTCTAATAATTAAGGCGGGTTTTTTTTTGATCCGCAGTGTATACACGGTTTTAAGTAATATGCCTTTATGAAGCAAATACACACTGCAGTTTTACTGAACACGGTTTAGAATAAATTAAAGCACCGTTAATGAATTTGATTTAGTAGTTTCATAAATATGTACTTATCTGTTGCATTATTTATTTTGTTCTCTTTGGTCTTAAAAGGGATTATTTTTGTGTTTAACCTGGGTTCTTTATAAGCCTTGATGTTTAACGTGGCCCACCACAAATCTAGGTGGTCTATTCACAAACCTATTCAATGACTAATTAAGTTTAGTCCTTGAATAGGTTTACAGATGAACTCATAATTATATTTTGTCGTGTCTTTAAAATTTTCATTTAGAACATTACGCATTATACAGGGGCACACAGCGACTGTGAGTTGCACATATTATAGCCCCGTGCTATATTTATGGACAAAATACTGTAACTGAAGAGTAACTATTATTTATTTCAGAAATATAGAAATAAATTTGGAATATATGTATAAATTCTGTAATGAAGGCTTTTTCTTAAGATCATGTTACCTTTAGGATTTAATTGAATAATGTCAGAGTTCACCAAAACTTCAAACAAGTTAGTAATTCCTTTTCTGTCCTTCGAATTTTGTTGGCAGTTTATATATTAGCACCTATACTATATTATGTCATGTCGACAACAGGTCCTATATCCAGTTTTTTTGTTTGAATGCTGACGAGACGTTTCTTAGTTTATGTAGATCTGTTAAGGCGTTTAAAGATCAACAGCTCATTTTCTAGTTAACAAAGGGATTTCACTAATTTTCACAAGTTCGATTGATGTGAAATTTGGTATACCTACTGTTACTTCGCTGGTATTTCCATGATATGGTAACCTTGATCTTGGCTGCAGCATCAAGTAGTCTGCAGGACACCCAATTCCCCAGCAGCTTACAGAGATAATATATCGTGTTTGGGCTTAATAGAAAGTCGGGCGTTAGTTTATAATTTGAATTATAACTTGTATTTTAATTGAAAAATATAGAACTTGCAGGAATTTCCATACGATTCTGCATAAGTTAGGTAAAAAGTTGGTATCTATAAGTTAATGGTTCAATGGTACCATGATAAAATAGAATCCGTTACTTGGCGACTATAAAGGGGTGCGTAGGTACCCTCTACGTATCGTAAATTCGAGCACAACACGTTAGGCTAAGGGGAGACCACGACGGGGAGTTTGTCGCATGCGCTCTCCGCTAACCGGCTGTCGAATGTTATACAATATTGTATTATAGTGTAAACTAACAACTGGTTACTCGTACACATAAAATATTCCGCGGGTTTCTTTGACTATCTGCTGCATAAGAGATATGAATGAGGACCACGTCGTATTCTCTCGAGGTAAGCCGTTAGGAGCATTGCAGCAACCGTGTAAGAAAGTTGTGATAAAAAATCAATAACACTATGACACAAGCTTAACCTTAAATTGTAATTTTATGTCTATTTTTTAACCTTACCAGTCTATATTCTATCATATTAAAGAACTTACAAAACATTATAGGTTATTTCACAATTTACGAGTATCTAAATGTATACCTACTTGGGAGAAGACCTTTATATGAATATACAAAACATTGATATTTTAAAATGATAATTCAATTTCCGAGTCAATTATTATGTCCCATATGGTATATTTCGGTCTAAATTTTATCCGTTTTATTATATATACGTTAATAAACAATCTTGTACGAACCCCTTCTATTTTAGAGAACAAAAAAAAAAACAGACTTCTATCGCCTTTCTTTTTAAGGCGGGGTACAACATATTCAAAGGTGGCTGTAGAAGTTTTCGCCACATTTATTTTGGCTAAAACCAATAGAAAATATACTCTTCATAGTAAAGTCAGTAAATGTTCTTTCTAGGATAGGTTGGAATGCATTTTCTGTGAAGAACAATTCGGCAGAAGATAGGCAAAGTAATTTAATTGTTTTCAATTAACAATTAGTAAACCATGTATGCAATAAATAAATCTTCAGTTATCAATTGCCAGCTTTTACTTGCGATTTCTTCCGCGAGGAATGTAAAGGTATATACCCTATGTACTTTTATGAGACCCTGACAACCTTATTGCAAAATTTCAGGTTGTTTAGTTAAGGGTTTTGGAGTTCATATGGAACATACATAAGTACATACATCGACTTATATAGAGTATGTGTGTACCTAATATAGGTACGAGTTATATGGAAGCGTATGTTATGATAGTGATAATGTTGACGAATGATGACAATTTCAGGTTCTGGTCCTACTGTTCCTCACACTAATACCTTGGCCGGGGCCGTCAGTGTTCAAGATAACGTGCTCACGTGACAACTCCAAAATCGTAAGAAAAGTTATACAGAACAAATGGCTCCCCGTTTTAGAGAGATTTCAGGTAAGTTTTAACGGCGTAAGAACTTAGGTAATTTCATTGAAAATTGGCAACCCGCTTCGCAAGGATGCAAATTCTTTCTGCAAATTGTCCATATACTTACCTACACAAAACACTTTCTCCATTATTGAAAACAGTTTCAAAAATCGTTGGGTGCGTTAAGAAGAAGCGAGCGGATAAAGAGAGACGGACAGCTACTTTACTTTATAACTGATGTTATTAAGTAGATGACTACCTACTTATTAATTTTTATACTTTAGTTTCACTTTGTGAAGCGAAATATATTCAATGTGCAATAAGTACAGCTATTAAATGCAAAAATATTTTTGAATTCTGTCTGGTAGTTCCAAAGTTTATCGCGCTCAACTAATCCAACAAACTGCAGCTTTATGATATTTTATGAAATATAACAATGTTAAACTGATTGCAGGTAAAACTACCTTTAGAGTGTCCGTTTCATCCGGCACGCGATATATTCGCGCCACAACACGCTGCCAAACTGCAGCATCGACCCTCGCAGTGGACATGTGCTTTCTGCGGCAAGTCCTTCTACGAGGAAAGGCATCTAGACACACATTTCGACCAGCGTCACAAGAACCAGATTAACAAGGTAAGTCTAAGGTCAAGCAAGTAGCCAAGAGTAGTGCTATCTGATTATACGATATAATGGACTTCTTAGTTTCAAAGAATTTCACCTCGGGTTATTTAAGTTAATATGGTGCAATTATTATAATTAATATCAAATATAGGTTTGAAAAAGATTATAGGTAAGTATAACTATTGTTAGTATTTTTTTTTTATTTTTAAAAAAATATATTTATAGATTATATACAAATAGGCCTAAAGAACCATAAAAATTATATTTTTACATTTACATTTATTTATTAATTTAAAAAAAGTAATTATTATTATAAGACCAAAAAAAAGAAGAGAATATTCTATAAGTGATAAAATTAATTTTTCAAAAGTAATTCGCCAATTTTCTTTTTATAAGAATTCAAATTGTTGGAAAATATGTCAACATCATTCAGAATCCTAGACGTGGGCGCCAAGAGGAGGGAGGGCGTATGTATATGTATAAACAACATTATTTATTGAACTAATGTTGTAGGAGGCGGAACAAAACTGTAATATTTGGAGAAGGTGTTCAATAAAACGGATTGGTTTGCTTGATTGTTTGTTAAAGTCTAGAAAATGTCGCACGATTACACCATTAGCGAATGAAATGAAACTGATAAAATATTTTTCTGTTGTCCCCCTATTCCATGTGCTCAAATAATTGATATTTTCTTCTACAACTTTTTGTGTTATTTCTACAACTTTAGCTTACACTTCAGGCTGAAGACGCTGTGTGCCTCGCAGACTACTGCGATATAATGCGGTGTCAAGTGCTAATCACCCATGGCGTGCTGAGTGGCGGTGGAGGGCCCAGTACTGATATCGAAGTGTGGCAGGATATTGAATCCGCAAAAAAAGCCCTCGCTCCGGCGGCCACCCGTAGTGTTGCCAAAGTACCTTCTCGAAGAAGACGTCCTAAGACCTCACCACCGCCCCCTATAATCGAATGTTCTAGAACTAATACAAACAGTGAAGAACCGGGTACGTTTAAATTACTTCTTACGTAAGAATTACTTACTGTTGCTATACCACCCAGCACATTTTATTCGATGAATCATTTAAATAATATGTTTGATTTTTATTCGGTTTACCCGATCGGCAAAACCCACATTTCTAGCAAAGGCTACAGCTATGCCGGTTTTACCTAACCGACATAAGCTATGCGGTCAGGCCAAGATACCTCTTTACCGCCTTTTCAATACAATTCGATTGTAATACCCCTCGGCTATGCCGCACCAACTAGGTATATGTAGGTACCTATAGCAACCATTACGTGTAAACCTATAGATTTTTTAATTTATAAACAGTTTTGTGAAACAATTGAATGTTTTAAGACTTGGAAGAAAAGGAAAAAAGAGCCGAGGATAGTGAAGGAGACGCAAATCAGACATCAGAAATGTGCGACGCAGACACGGTCGAGTCTTCCTTACCGCCCGACAGTAGGCAAAAGCGTCTCGCCGATCTCCAGGCGGAGCGCGCCGCTTGCGACCCAGCCCGATTGCAAGGACTCAAAGTGCGCTGCGAAAGAATAGTACATTCTTGCATCGCAACACTACTGCTTCACCTCACTCAACACCAATTTACGGAATTAGAAGGTGATTTTATTTTAAAGTTAATGTCGACAGACATGCTGATGGTTCACTAAGGCTAACGGTCACTATAAGTTCATAAGACGATTTTTAGTTACGCAAAAGTTAACAATGTTTTATTGTTACTACAGAAGAAATGCAGCGCGCTGTATGCTGGTACCTGTCATGTGACCGATACTGGGAAGACACGGCGCCGGCTGCACGGGCTTTTCCGTGGCCACTGCTTCTAGCGCTCGCGACAGGTCTTGCTCTAGCGCTCAGCATGATATACTACATTATATGGATCGTTTTCGAGTAAGCAAAAGATTTGTTCTATAGAAAATCTTGCAGCGGTAAATTTGATATTTTTTTATCTAAATAACTAGTTAAACTTAAGTTAATAAGTAACTTAAGTTAGTTAAACTTAGTTAATAAGTATAGTTAAACTTTTACAAGTATTTGTAGATAGGGAAACCTAATAAAATAAATTAAGGTATGGGAAAGAAACCTCCGTAGTCGATCTTTACAAATAATTCTTCAATTAACAGTAATAATTTTAAATAATGAAATAAATATATTTATCCATCCAATGTTAAGACAGTGATACCGTAACCAAAAAAAAAATCATTTTCACGTAATTTTCTAAGCAAGATAGTTTGTTAGATTATTATGTAAATTTATAGTTATATAAGATTCTTGCTGTGCATTCATTGCGTCATATTCTTTTTCCAACATATTTCTAGCCATAAGTTATTCGTTTTCTTTTGCTTGATTCTTTACGTAAAATCCATCTTCCATTGTTGGCTTTTCTCTGTCTGGTAATATTTATAACTAAATGTCTACACAATTTATATTTTATTGTCCTGGATGATTTGATTTTAATCCTTACAATTTTCATGTTACTTTCTGTGATTCCAAAAAAATTCTTAGGGTTCTTTTGAATTTAAACATACAAAAACACTATATTTTTCTCCAAATTATTACTGTACATACGACTGGTATAAGCGAGATTTAAATTTTAAGAGTAGCGACGTCCCGTGTCAATATTAGAGCTATAAGAATTATTTTTCGAAACTTCAAGGCAAATAATAACATCTATGTAACTGGTTTCAGCTCTGACGAGGGCAGTGTGCCGGGCAGCGCGTCAGTGTCGATCACAACCCACTCGTCTCCGACACGAGGCGAGCGTCTGACGACCGAAGACGGCTTGCTCGATGACCCAGATCACGACGACCATTACATCTACGTCACTTACCCGCCCGAGCTCAAGCGGCGTCTGCTCGAGAGGTACGCACAGAACAGGCTCACTCTCATCCTACTCACACCATACATTAGACAAACGCGAGTCGATTAGACCAACAAATTTGTCACTGTTACTGGGTTGTTCCAGTTATATAAATTCTCGCAGAGAAATGGGGGACTTCACGATACCTATCGATAATTTCCACATGGAAAACTAGTGCCCGTACGTGTATAGGTACATACTAATGACAAAAGGGACATGGACCTATAAATCTCTGTTTGGGATATTTCAAATATATCTAATTACATATATGAAATCGATCGCATTTTTATAATTGGATATATCTAGTGTCATTCATAGGTTATCAGATTCCAATTTAACTTTATTAAAAATCTATAATGTTTCCTCAAAGAATTTTATTGTTTACTGCTATTTTTATGTGCAAATTACATCTTTCGTCTACTCTGAAACTTTAGCCTTCATTTGCAATAAAAAATACACATCTAATAACTTTAAAGGTTTTTAGTTGACATAATAGATAGTACGAATCAGCGCCGGGCATAGAGCCATTGATCAGGTCAGAGCGAGATTGTCTTTTGGTAATAATAATAATATTTTTTTTAATGTTAAACCAGATTTAAAAAGTCTGTAGATCTACCGGTTTTATCTAGAAACAAAAGGCGCTATTTTGGCTTTTTGGTGCCCTTTGTCGTCCGGCGCCTAGAGCAACCCCTCTTGGTCTACCCCAGGCCGGCGCTGGTTCGAATATTTTCCACGTAGTCACCTATCCTATGAGATCCTATGAGTATTAATGCAATGTCGTTGTACTAATAAATGTGTGTCGTTTGTTTTAGCTGCTACAATAGAACAACTCGCCTCTGAGACCCTTCGAGTCCATCCTATTGCGTCGTGCATGACACTTAGATTTTGTTTATAATGATAAATAGACGATAAAAAATAGAAGAACCATAACTGTACATACTCTTAGATAAATTTTAAAGTACCGTGCAAAAAAAAAGTATCTCGAGTGAACTCGTAGAAGACTGTCAACTAAAGTCTATTAGATTAGTAGTACAGTACCTTTACCATGAGTTTATAATGACCGCACTCTCTAGTGAGAATGTAAAACAATGAGTAAAGTGTAAAACATTTATATGAAAAATTATTTTACGCTCTCGCTAGCGAGTGCGGTCATTATAAATTAATAGTAAAGATACTGATGCCTATAGTTCTCACAACAGTGGAAATTGGACGTTACTTTGCGAGTTAAAAAATTTGCTTTTAGGACGTCAAAAACAAAAGTTTTTTGTCTGTCTGTTTTTATATAGAAATGTAGATAATGAATATGAACAATTAGAATCTCTTTTTACTGACGTACTTACTTATAGGCCTTGAATTTAGTTGTTTATTTATTTTTATAGTAGAACTTACATGATAAAGTAGTTGGCTTGGAAAACATTGGTGCCTAATTTTATTCCTTAGATATAAGATTAGTTTTTTTATCTATAATAAGGAACCTCTTAGGAAATGTATATAATGTCGACTGGATTTTATTTTCGTGATGATACAAAGGACGCTTTTTGACGTTTATAAAAAAATATGTTACATGACATTGGTACAAATGTCTAAGGCATATATGACGCCACATTCATATAATAATAATTAAAAAACAAAAAAAAAAAAACAGAAAGATGCAAGGAAGTTGTATTTTCTTTCTCTTCTAGTCAAAATGCTTCTAGTTAGAAGCAATAGTTCATGTTCATATTATACAAAATCATTTTAATAAATTTGAATGTATCATCTAACATTTTGACCAAACATAAAACCTGAACTAAATTTGTTTTGGCCAGAGGTCGTTGTCTAAAATGCACAACATGTGTTTAAAATGCACAAATTTTTTAATTTAATGACTTTTTATTTTTAAAGAAATCTCTTAGGATTAAAACAAATCTATAAAATAATAAGAAATTAGTAAGAAGTCAGTCAGCTTAGCCATTTGTAAAATAGTCGGTTTCGGACCAAAATGTGAATATATACCGACATCAAATAAAGCTTGCCTAGATCTCTCATATAACAATTTAAAAGAGTAATTAGTTAGTATTTTTTCGCATAATGTCTTCCTTCTAAATACCCATTACGAATGTAGTTTAATTGTGCACATGTATAACAAACATCAAAATATATTTAAACATATACCTACCATGACTCACAAATTTGTTCAAATAAAAATAAGCAGGTATTTGATAATTTATAAAATATTGTTTAATAAACTAAAACACAAACTAAAAACTTTTTGTAATACATCTTTTATTTTACCAAAAACTCGAAAAAAATGCAGTTGAAAGGTGGTTGCAAGAATCGTAACATTTTAAGGATGTCACCTGTGGAAGGTGACATTTTAAGAATACAGCACAGGGGACATTATGCGAAAGGGCCATCACCATTCGAATAGCTTATTTTAGGTCAAATTTAAAGCGACATCGTGGTCTCAGATCAGTTTGCAAATCTTACGATCTTTTTTCGCGTTTCGGATTTACCTCTAAACCAAATTTAAAAAATTGTACTTTTTTTGATTGAATATATCAACATATTATCACCGTATTTAGTATAAAATGTATGTTTTAACAAAGGGTTGTCGATAAAATTTAGGGTCTAACTAAACGTTTTTCCTATCTACAAACAAAACATAAATGCTTTTTTATACATGAATCATTATATGTATATTCTTTTAAAAGAATCACTACATCTGCAAATTTCCGTGCACTTTATATAATTAAGATAAGACCTTTGCTTTAAAAGTGTTAAATAAAACATTTAAATGGAATAAAAAAGTTTTATTTGTTTTTTTATCATTTACATCCTTTCTCATTTACAAAAGCAGTCGTTTTCCTTAAAATTTATAATATTTTACATTAATCTTATAGTGAGTCGACTTATTCATAAAAGCGAGGACAATTCGAAAAGTTATATGCTTATATATAAAAGCTTAACTTTATATAAAATGTAATGGTCGATTTTTTAAACACCTTTGAAGACTTTTCTTAGGATAGCCACCTCTATCAATACGTTAACGAATATATATGCAACAAATTAAAAATATCACAATGATATTGTGTGGTTCGAAATACAACAAGTTACTTAATCAACTCCCTGTGAATATTCTTTGAACGACAATAAAATGTTTTAATTTTGATGAAATTTAAAAAATGATTCGATTTTGTATTTCCTTTCTATGTGATATAATCGAATAAATAGGCGGTAGTTAAATATCATTCTGCTCTTTGGTTGTGCAATAATGTAATTTAAAAAAGGATTTCTGATATATTCTGATTTCTTATTCTGGAATATGGTGAAGAAGACTATATAATATGGCTGATTATATTGTTACTTTTTGATTAAAATTTTTTTGATCCTATAACTATACATTTTTTATACACATTATTACTCTAATAATATGTATTTAAAAAACTGTCAGTAGTAGGACTGCACGTCACAAGTGAAAAGTAGGACACATTGAGCGTCACTGCGCGTGACGGTCACGCGAGTTCGGCGCTTTTTCCCCGTACCAAAAGAAATTGTCACTTCAAAAGTAACATAACATAATCAGACATATAACGGTTGAACAGGTATCAGAAATTTTAGGGTTGAAGCGCTAGAGATACTTGGCGCCCTTCCAGGCGGCGTTGCCGTCGTTGCATTTGCAGCCGCAGCCCGTGGGGCAGAAGTCGTGTCGCGAGAACCAGCGGAGCACGTGGGCCGCGTGGCCACCATGGCCGCACAGGCGACACGCCGTTGCCAGCCCGCGCACGCCCAACGCGCACACGGCGCATCGCAGCGCCAGCGTGCCGCATGTGGCGCACGCGGCGCCGCTGGCGCATCGGCCGCAGCGAGCGCACTCCGCGCCCACCGTCGGCCCCAGCTCCGGGCACACCTCCACCTTGCACACCACCAGCTTCATAACCTGCAAACGCCATCCCAACACTCTAACTTCTAAACACTTCACTGCCGCTTAGTGTAAATGAGATCCCATTTACTCAAATAAATCATTTACTCCAGAGTCAACCTCCTCCGATTCCATGGTTTGTAATCGGAAAACTTAACAGAGCTAGGCCTTAAATTAGCTTTTAATACGGGCACTATCCGTGTAGGGACGTAACGTAACGTAACGTGTAACGTTGGGAAATCCTCTTGGATCCTCTTATGCCAGATTCCTACCGGCTAAAACCGGCCGACTAAAGCGACTTTTTAGCGCGGCCGTTGAAATGTTCATGGTATTATACTTTATTTATACTGTTCCCCCCAATTGCTCCGGGGCGAACCCGGTGCGTGCCAGTCTAGTAACAAATAATACCAATATTATAAAGAGAAAGATTTCTATTTTTGTATGTTTGTATTGAATAAACTCAAAAACTACTAGACCGATTTTAAAAATTATTTCACCTATAGAAAGCTAAGTTATCAACGAGTAATATAGGCTATATTTTATAAAGTTACGCGGGCGAAGTCGCGTGCAATAGCTAGTAGATAATATGTTACCTCAGTCCGTTTGTAGAGCAGTTGCCAACGATGCAATATATCGGCGTACACCCTCTTGAAGCAATTATACAAATGCACCGTAGCTGCATCCAAAACGCAAATATCCGATTGCATTTTAGAACGCTCCGACTTGGAGATAGTCGAGTCCGTGTAAAAGTTTTCAGCTTCTGAACACGAATTACTTTCTTGTACGATCGTGGTCCAACCGTCCGCACTCACTTCACTGTATTGATTAACTGTACTATAAGGAGACGTGCCGTTACCCTGAAAATTATGTAACAATTTATTTAGATGAAATTTACACACATCGCTTATACCGGCGTCTGTAATACCGAAAAGGATATTATAGAGTACCTTTCATTCAGAAAAAAATTACTGTTCCCAAGTGATCATCTAAAATAAAAATCCAAGCGGCTGGCAATACTTTAAGAGCAGTAAAGATGCCGCCGGCGCGTTATATTACTCATATATTTAGTCGGGCGTTATATTTTAGCTAGTAATAAAAAATATTACTTACGTAACTCGAATTACTGATAGTCGACTGAGAACTAGAATTACTAGTCTCATTGAATACGCAGAACGCACACGCCAACATAGCCGCCATTTGCAGGTCGGATTCTTTCGCGTAATGGGATATTCTGAAATTGTACGGCCTCGTTTACTGACAAGAAAAAAGTGATCGCATTTCATAAGCAAATAATAATAATAATAATGAATCAACTAATTAATTATCAATTTATTAAGCGATTGAGCAATTACTTACAGCTCGTGCAGCATGTTGCAGCCGAGCGGGTGGTGCACCCAGGTCATGGTCTCCTCGCTAGAAGTGGGGTGGTCTATGGGCCGAGCCCTGAGAGCGCGCGCCGCCAACGCCGCCAGCCGCCACGCCACCGCCTCGTCGGACCCGCCCCCGCCTCCCTCACACACCGACGCGTTCTTCTCGCACATCTCTACACAAACAACACTTCACTCAGGCGCCAACTCAACGAGCGAGTTTATCTGTCGTCAACATAGCGGCGGTTATATACTTGATACTCACCAACGGGGTGGTCCGCATCAATGACGTAGTTATGTGCAAGCGTACGGCTGATCGGGAAGAGAGCGCCCGCGTCATAGAGTAGCACACGCGCAGACCCGCAACCCGACACGCTACCGCGACTGCGCATGCTACCAGCACGCCGCCCCTGCGCCTTCTACAATTTAACAATTTTATTTTATCTAATATTATATAAATTACGTGTCACGTGTTTGTGCGCGATGAACTCCTAAACTACTGAACCTATTTTGATAAAATTTCTTAACTATGTGTAATTTGGTCCAACTTAAAAGATAGGATAGTTTTTATTTTGCACCCTTGCGAAACCGATAACGTGTAGTTAGTTTTATAGTTTTTTATGATATCTAGAGAACGGATTTAAGTACATAATTGGAAAAGTAAGAAAAACACAAAAAAGGACTCGTATACAACGCGCATGTTCATTTTTGTTTATTTATTGATTCTGAGGCGGTACTAAGTTCGTATTAAAACGAAGTTAAAACTACACACATTGAGTACTTTCCACTGTTTTATTTTTCGGTTTTTTCAGAGACTCCAGGTACTAAGGGAGGAACTTTAGCATTTCTTTTGCTCAATTCAGCTTTTATCCATAGAAAAAAAAAAAAACAGGTATAGTTACTACCTAATTTAGACCACTATTTTTAAAATACATACACGGTTATAATACTGCTGCTTGGTCAATATTTATTTAAAATGTTGCAATCTCACTCTTTCGAGTACTTCTCATTCGTGATCATTGCTGTACACGAACAAGTAGTTGTTTGCTTTGCTTAGATGGACTAAAATGTTTAGATTAGACAATGGAATCTGACGTACTGGGATTTTGAGTGTTTGTTTATGCAATTAAAAATAATAAATAAATAATACACTATAAGCGCTTTTAAGCCATAAGTATAGAGAAAGAACGCACTCACCCATCTGTCTTGAAAGTAGAATGTGGTGATGGAGTTGGAGAGATGGCGGTGATGGAGCTGAGGGAAGCCGGGGGCGTTGGTGGGCGAGGGCGTGGTGGTGGCGTGTGGCGACGCCGACCCGTAGCCCCCGAACACGACCGGCAGTGCGGAAAGTGACGACATCGATCTGAAGATGCATTATAAAAATGGCTTAAATGTAACGTGACAAGACTTAATTTAAAGTCTTATATTGCTAGTGTGTTCGTAGTCTCATTGAGTATGCATCGTAGTTTTGGAATCTAAACGATATATAGTAGATAAATCTCGTATCAAAAAGCGATTTAAGTGTGCTTAACTATAAAACGAGTCATGTTGGATGAGTGAGGTGCTTTAACACTATTTTTTTACATGTTATTATTTTTATAATAATAACGTGTTTAATCTCGCTAGCGTGCAGCGCGAAGAAAACTGAGTCGAGGAACATAATGCTCATATAGGTGAAAGTATAGGCAGAGTTTGTAGGTGAAAGTTTGTCTCTAAATATACCTCGGAGTGCCAGACTCGTGCTTGAGCGAGAGGCGCCGGGCGTTGGGCGGGCGCGTGAAGACAACGAGCGTGCCGACGCAGCCCCAACGCGCGCCGCTCGTCCGCGGGAAAGGGACGCACGAGTCGCCCGCGTTCTCACTCTCCGACTGGCTGCGCTGGCTCGACTTCATCGAATCACTGTCCTCGTTCGATTTCACTGGAATCTGACGTGTACTCACACTTCTATACTCGGTTCACGGTTAACGAAATATTCATCAAGCCAGGTATTTAACTAAGATTTAAGACACATTTCTTTTTTATTAAACAACTTTAAGACCGATTTTTTAAATCTTGTTTGAGATACCATATGCATCTACGCAGGTGCCTATAAGATTGATGAAGGTCAATCCCTATAATCCACATAATGCACATCCATAATGCGTGATTTAAAATTTTCACTCACTACAACCTAAGCTCGAATTTGTTTCTTGCTTTTGGTCCGAGGACTTTAAAATCTTCGCCGGGCCATTGTCAGCCCTTGCAAACAAAAACTTGCTTCTCCGCCATCGGCGGATTGAACCCTTATGAGCAGAAAAGCTCCACGAATGAGATTGCTAGGAGATGCTAGGAGGCAGAAGCAGTCAGTTACACAGGTATATACACCTAGTCGTTAGTTAAGATTGAGTGAGAATGGATTTTATGAAAAAGTTTCTTACCTCATCGACAGATGTTGCTAATGTTTTCAAACAATGCAATAGGCACCTATGACCATCCATCTTTTTCCGATGAGCAGTTCTATTAATGGCTTGAAGGATCTTTATAGTCGTGGCACTATCAATATTAGTGCCGGAAAGCCACGAGAACTTGGGTATTGTCTGTTCCAATACGTTTCTTGGGAATGTTACTTGTAAATTCGCAATGTAGCCGTTCCTCTCTGCATGAATTTGACATGTTCTTGTCTCTATGTTCATATCTGTTACTTCTATATTAGCCATTTCTCTTATTGATTCGAATTCTTCGTCAATAGATGTGAGAGTTTTATTCTGGAAAATAACATATAAATATACTTTTAAACAAATCTCAAACAGGTCATATAATTTTCAGTAATATTAAGGGTTTTTACCATTTTATTGTCACTGTTTCTGCTATCGTTTAACGTCAAATCGTTCACAGAGTCCATGGTCGCATTGTAGACAGAGCCTGTAACATTACAAAAGAATGAAGACGAGATAACCAGCTTTTTGATGTATCCCTGATTCTATGCTAGCAAGTTAAGTTATTACTTAATTACGCCCCCCGTAGTCTGTGTGTTTTCTATAGCCTAGACTCAGAAGTATAACCGCGGCATTCTGCAGTCATAATCTAGACAGCCGTCTAACGGCAGTAACTTCCCTTTTACAAAAAACCACCAAGAAATACTAACACATGTGCTGTAATTGTGGTGCCTATCATCTCGTCCTGTGTTTTTAGGCGACGTAACTAAGTATCGTCAAGTGAATCATCAGCCTGCCTACCAACATTTACATAAAAAAATAAAGACCATTTTTGTAATTAACTGACTGGTTTTCAGAGGCGTCTGTAACCAATGTAGCGCCCATGTGCAATCATTACCCTAGCGCCAGTCATTGAAAGTGCCGCGGCCGGCACCTCCTAACACCTGCACCATAGGTAAGACATATTTTGTGAAATATAATATGTCAGGAATATAAAAATACTTGCTGGTGCTCGTGACAAAACGTTGAAAAATTTAAAATATATCGAATCTGACATCTTATCGCTGAGACGACGGTTGCGCCCAATTCTTTTTATATTTTTTGACGACCCCTCGGAAACCAAACATTTTTACAGGATGAAAATGATCCTAAATATGCTAATCCAGGTAATAAATATTTGTGTGGCATCGAAATCTGTTAAGCCGTTTTTGCGTAAAAGAGTAACAAACATATACAATAATATACATTCATAGTCGCATTATTAGTAGGATTATAAGTTTGATCAAACAATTTTATACTCACCATCGTTTTGATTGTCTTCATGGTTTTCATCAGGCAAGTAATGGTTGCACATACTTAATAATGATGAGTGCATCGCCCATATCCTGAGCGACTGGTCTCTTCCCCAAGTCACCAGTTGATAGTTGGATGGTGACGTGTTTGGCCTCCACACCATCGTTTGAACAGTGTCTGTATGGCCCACTAGCCTATGTGTAAGAGTGCCTCCAACCCATATACCTATCACCCCTGCCTGGTCTACTCTTGGCAAGCCACCCCATCCAACCCCAATCGTCAACAATCCACTACCGAAAGGAGTATAAATCGCTCGCCACACAGGGAAATTGGTCATAATAATGTTCTCTGGTTTTCTGGCATTGTTTATATCAAAATATTTTATGCTGCCATCGTGGCTAGAGGTGACCACTTGATATTCATGGTGAGGACTCCAATCGACACCATGTATCTTACATAAGTGTGCAGAAATATAATGTATGGGGGAGGAGTGTTTGCGATAGTCCCATATTTTTATGTCTCCATCGTGAGCTGTTGCTACTATATGTGAGGCTACTTTGTTCCATTGCACTTGAGATGCTCCAGCTGCAATTAAACAGTTCAGGTAAGTAATGCAAATATTGTATTTTTTATGTTAAGGTAGACAAATAGGCTGACGGTACACTTGATGGTAAGTGACTACGTTGTCTATAACACAAAATGTCATAAAATTAAAAAAAAAATAATAATATTTTGGATAATTTTCTAAATTTTATTTAACCAGCGAACTATAGAAATAATATTTCATTAGAAGTTTTTTATTAGTCATGAATGATACAATACAATATACACAAATGAGACCACCTGGTATATTTGCACAGCAAGCAGAATTTGATATGGCACATCGAAATCCGAGAGCGAGATGTACAGCTAAGATCGACACCTAAATATAGTACATATTAAAATCATATTTCAACCTATATTATATATTTATAAGTGAATGCGACTACACTCTGCGGTGATTGTAATAAGACTGAAAACAGGTTATGTGTTATTGAATGACAGGGATAGACAAATACAAAACCAAAATGAACTGAATATCTCACTTTTGTTCCCGATATGCCATATTAAATGGCCATTACTGTACATAGAAAAATTATATGATCATAAGAACACCCTTAAGTTAGGCAGGTAACTGAAATACCTATGTAAGAATATATAATACGCAACTTGCACATCTTCCATGTTACCTAATATGCGAGTGATTGAGTTCCTCTCACTTTATACTTTGGTAACACTTCAATGAGTACTTCAGTAAGGAATTTCAAATTATAGTGTAGAGGACACATTACAATTAGATCCTCAACTTACCAACAGCACACAACGAGACAACAGGTTTTCTGTGGTCTCTCAAATCCCATAAATGAGTAAATGTGTCTATTGAACAAGTAGCAATTAAATTGTGGTCCTGTCTATGAAAATGTGTATCACTGACTACTCTAGTGTGTGCACGCAGTGAGCAAATATTAGTTAAATCATTGCAACCGCGCCATTTATACACGTCCACTGTTTGGTTACTCTGGAATAGATAATAGTTTTATTTAATGCAACATATAGTAGGTTACCCTAATATTAATAAATAATAGACATTTGTTTACTTACTGCAATAGCACATAATTTTTGGCCATGATAAGTTTGACACCACTCTGCTCCAGCTGCGTCATATTTACTGTGGCGAGGATACTTTTTTATAATATCGCCTGAATCCTCTTCCAGGTTTATTTGTTTTATAGCTAACCATCTACGTCCTGCTAAGAGAACATTGTTTCCTGTATAGTCCACGGACATAGCCGTCGCTTGTAAATCCCGGTACTCCCATTTCATAATTTCTGAGCTCCAATGAACCGTCATTTTAATTACTCTCGCTAGAGAGTATATATGTTCCTTGTTTTAGTTTATTTTTGGGTCAGCAAAGCAGCAGAGGATTTAAAACTGAAATATATACTTCATATTTAGCTTTTATATTTAAAAAAAAGTAATTCATTATTTTTTCAATTTTATGAACTTTACTTTTAAAACCATATATACAAATTCGTTTCTTATTAAAAATAACAAACTTTAAAAAATCAAAATAAAAACAAGACGGACTAGGTAGGACGCACTCACTATCACTATGCCGACTAGTTCACAGAATAAATAAAATTCACCGATAAAGCCACAGATAATATTATACAGTCATCAATATAAATCTTGTTAGAAAGCGATTATTGCATTGTACACTACAATAATTTCATTAATTATTTATTAATATTTAATAAATTATTAGGTAGTATTTAACACACAAAACGGGAATTTCCCATCGTAGTGTGGATCCTAGACGAGACAAAAACTAACAATAGTAGATATTCAATCCAACCATCTTTTATAATTCTGGTTCAAAACGGCCGCTTTGGTTGTCGGAATTTTTATAATCGTAATGTATATTGTGACACAGCGATATTTGTATATTCTGTTCTGTTTGATTGAAATATTTGATTGATTTTTTGTTTTTTGTCTGCTGAAATATTTTTCCAGACATTTATAGCGATAGATACCTTTTTAATTTCTTTATTACCTGTGGTGGGCACGACGTCAATATATATACCTGTGGGGCTGTGGGGTGATAAAACGTTTATCAGAAACAGAACACTGTTTATTCAAAAGACTAGTAGTAAAACTATAGTCTTGATTTAAATTAAATTATATATATTGTTTGTTCTGTGGAGCGGTGTGATCGTCTCGGTGTGGTGCGATGATAGTGGATGGATTTGGATGGATTGGATGATAAGATAAGGATTGAAGGAAGGGAAGTTATGATATCATAATAAAGGATTTTAAAATGGTTATCAATACACATTTTCGCTTTAAGATATAATAATTGAAACATCTCTATTTATCCAAATCATTGCACACATTACATTCCAAGAATCAGCAGCATGTTAGTGATTCGAAGCAGATTTCATAAACTCTTTATGAAAACATTACCGCGCTTTATTTTGGGCCTCGTATTTATTTACATTTATTGTGAATACCTTATTTATTATGTAACTCAAATTCAGGTAATACTATAACACGTATTCTACTAACATTTTGATTACCTATGTTTAATCTATACTTAATCAATTTAAAACTGTTTTTAGTGTAGTTGGCCATCATTGAAAGAAAAATTATCTGATGATCAAACAGTATATGCGATGGTTTTAGCGGACACTCATTTGCTTGGATCTCGAAAAGGGCACTGGCTTGATAAATGGCGTAGGGAATGGCAAATGCATCGCGCTTTTCAAACAGCAATAACTCTACATAAACCCGATGTCGTTTTTATTTTGGGTAAATATTATTTATTATACTTCATTTTGATCACACCCATAAAATAACAAAACGGTCATTTATTTGTTAATTTTGAAGTATCTATCTACCTATACAGAAATCTTAAAATGTAGAACCCAAATTTCCAAAAATAAATTTTCAACACTTATTCTATTAGTAAATTTAAGTTAAATTAAGTAGCTTTAATTATTATACTCCTGTTTTTTAGCAGTGAAAGTTCCTACCACAATGTAAATATTGTCTCCATGCCTCTCAGCTGGCGATTAGACGACCACTCCTCTCTCTCTACCCCAGGGCTGGCCCTATATTTATATATTGGTATTCTTTTGCAGGTGATTTGTTTGATGAAGGTGAGTGGTGCTCAGAAAAGGAGTTTAATGATTATGTAGAAAGATTCAATAGATTTTTCAAAGTTCCCGAAGAAACTAAAATGTACTCTGTAGTAGGAAATCATGACATTGGATTCCATTATAGGTAAGAGAGTTTACAAAAGGTCATTTAGCAAATTTTTTTAATAAAATTTTTTATATTAATTATATTCAATTTAAAATTTTATTATAATATTTAAATCTATTGCCTAAGCACAACTTAGAATTTAACATTATATTGTTTAGGCGATATAGCATTCGATGTGTGTCTTGGTTTATCAAATTGCTACTTATAGTTGTGAATTATCAGTATTGTTAATTTCAATGTAAAATACTCTAGCGTTAAAACCTAGGATAAAACCTCATACAAGAAGGAGGTTTGAAAGCAAAATGGCTGCCCCGCCGGTGCAGTTGGTCAGTATAAGAGGAAATCATTTCGTTCTTATCAATTCTATGGCCATGGAAGGTGATGGCTGCTCACTTTGCTCACGTGCTGTTAATGAAGTTAATAGGATTTCAGGTAATATTTTATATACTATTTAAATTAGATCTTCTAATTGAAATAGATCTTCAAAATAAGATTTAAATTTAATTCAATATTCAAGATATTTTTTAATGTACATATTAAAAAATATTTTGATTTTTTTATGTTATCAGACAGGCTGCTCGTCCACTTGGTGGTAGGTGGTTACCATCGCCTATTAACAGAAATAATCATTAGAAGCATAAAGGATAAGGGATTACTAACCCAACAGAAAATATGCGGTTTCATGTCCGTTCATTTCATGATGGTAACAATTTAGACATTGTCAAAGAACAGACAAGTAGAGTTGTTGACAGAACAGGTCAACATTCCCAAATATTCCCTAAAAAGATCTAACTAATTACCTAAGTCAGTATATTTTATTTATTATATTATTTTAATAATTAATCTATTTATTTTAGATATTTTCAAGTGTAGCAGTGGTTCACCCCTATGCAAGGGAAAAACGAAAGTAGATCAATATAGTAAACCCATAATTATGCAGGTAATGAAAAAAAATAGCCACAGCTTGCATGTTTTTTTATATAAGTTTTAAATAACATAGACTATATGTTATAAAGTTAAGGGGACGAAGTCGCGTGCAATAGCTAGTTTATAGTGATAAGTTTAATAGGAAGTTCTATTCACTATAATTCTAAGGAAGCTTTGTAAAAGAATATTTGTTAATATTGTTTATCATTATTTGAAATGTCACTTATTTCAGCTATTGTAACTCAATTTTATTTCCTTAGGAACTAACAAACTATTAGTATGAAAACAATACACAATGTTTTCATTTTATTGGTGTATTTAGTAAAGACGTTTTTCAGCACTATCCATTATATCGCGAATCGGATAGTATATGCACGGAGCCAGACGCGGCTCCGCTGCCCGAGAGGAACAACTTGTTCGAGGAGCGTTGGGATTGCCTCTCGAAGGAGTCCACAGAGTATTTAGTGGAGAGTCTGCACCCGCGCGCGGCCTTCGGTGGCCACACGCACCACAGCTGCAGGGTGAGGCATAGCTTCCGCCCCACGCGGGACCACAGGATTGAATTTGTGGAGTATTCTGTGCCCTCGTTCTCGTGGAGGAACAGACTGGATCCAAAGTATTATTTGGTGAGTGTTAATATTGCTTAAATGGCCTAAACACCAATAATAGGCAAATAAAACAGATGAAGAAGTTTCACCAGTTAAATTAGGCTATGTTCCCCCTATGCCCAAATCTAACCTAACCTAACCTTACCAGATATACCGTTAAGAATATTGCCTCATAGACCTTGGGCCTTGCCCCGCTACTTGCGGCACTTTTTATAATATTTATTGTTTTTTTTTATTTATATTGTAAAAAATTTAAAAAAATTGTATTTATATTGTAATCTTTAGTGTAGTCAACGAATGCTACATATAGTGGTCTGTTAATTCTCTATATTTTTCAAAGATTTGTTCCAAAGTTTGTATATGATCAGTTGTACTAAACCCGGCTCGGAACCCTACCTGCTCCCTTGGCTGAGCATCGTCGATTTCTTTTGATATTCTTTTACCTTTCTTGTATTGTATAGCAGTATTATATTGTATTATATTAGCAGTCCTATGGGTACATTAAATTTTAATATAATTCACCAGCTTTCAATCGTTTTTTTAAATATTTTTTTACTTAATAGTAAAAAGGGCAACGTATGTAACGTATAGGCAACGTATGTAATTAAGTAAAAAATATATATTTTTAATTTATATTAGGATATATTGTATGTAATATTTTACATGGATATCAATATTTTAACGTCTCTAAGTTTATCTATGACCCCAAGGCAACGATAAAGACCAGGTATCAACGATACACGTTGCAATACATCGAATATGATTGTAGGTGACGATATCGCCCCACGAGGTGCGGGTCTCGAAATGTGGTCCGCCGCGTGAGGTCAGTATGGTCGCGTCCGCTGCGGTACTGCTATTTGTCTTGCTGATCTATCTCAGATATCACGCCAGTAACAGAAGAGACTTCAATTACAAACTTTTGTAAGTATCATCCCTATTCGTTTCACTGATATTGTCGAGTAATCTCGTTTGTCAAAGTGTTTTTACATATAACTTCGACGAGTTATTTCATCTAACAGAAGTGGCTATCACTTATGGATTCTAATCGCTCTCTTATCTGAGGCCAGCTTCACATAAGAGCTTAGCTATAATATAATAATGTGGCTAATGAGATATCAATTTTAGAATGTTCGATTATATTGCGTCACACTGAAAGTGTCTGAGTTTAATAATAAATATTAATAATAACAAATTGCAATTATTTAGTTGTTGGACCCCAGGACACTACACAAAGGATTTCGTTATAAACCAAGTTTAGATAATTTAGACTAACTCGTCTAAGAGTAACTATTAAAACTTCATATCCATCTAAAAAGCTCCTTCTTCCTTCTGTGTCAAGCGACACAAAAGAGAGAAGATTGTATTTTTTTTGTTCATTGTAAATTATTGTACGGTTTACTTTAACAGTAGGTACAATACTATTTTGTGTGCTCATTAACCTATTTTAATCAAAATTTACATGCTGTCAAATATAAGATGTTTTGGTTTACTCAAACAATTTTATTTCATTTCTGTCCCTGCAGGTCTGGAAAGAAAGTCTGATATAATAGGCTGCGCATCAAACCAAGCAATAAAATCTTACTTTAATTGGTCCTGTCAGTATTAAGAAATCAAATTAATTGATTAATTGAAATTAATTGCCATATACTAAATTGGACACCTGTACATACAATCAAATGAAAAACAAATGAGGTAGTGGTTACTTTACAAGGTCAATAATAATTGTTTCATTTAAAAATAATAATACTCATTTGTTTTTAATTTTGCCCCTTATAAGGTAATTGTGATTGTGTATTAAAAATGTTATATTTTATAACAAGCAACTGTCTTTTACGATCCAGGGTCTACATTTTTCAAAAAATATATAATATGGTACAAAAGTATCATAGGGTCGACTGCTTTATTTTTAAAATTGTACAATATTTATTATTTATTTCGATTTACATCTACCAATAAACAATTATTTACAATAAACTGGTTTTATTTTTGAAATATGATGATGAAGACATTTTTGGGCACACAAACCAGATATTGTCTTAATATTTTCACAAATATGGTACTTTTACTAAATAAATAGACAAATTTTTACTGCAAACGAAGTTTTATTGGTAATTTTAATACAAAATTACAAAGTTTTATTGGTCTACAAATTAATACATAATTATTATTTTTTTACGTCTGACAAACATATATGAACAATAAAGACTGAATAAATGTTTAAAAAAATTTTTTTTGACGCTAGGAAATGCGTTATGCGGTTATGTGGGACTAGCGACGGTCTTCCTCAGTAGTCAGGAGGATCCTGGGCTCGCATTAGCGCACCAGGGCTCTCCCCCGCTATGCCCCCCAATTTACAGTAGAGCACCTCCCAGAGATGCTAGTCGCATCCCTTAACACCCGGCAACACCCCAACCGCTCGGGGTGTTGTCGGGTCCCGGGCCGCGTGATTTGACGGCGCATTTCCCCATGATGTGCCGCCTGCGACCCGTAGGCAGCGTTCGAGTTATCAGCTTCGATTGCCGGCACCACTCCGGCACCGCCTCCTCCGAGCGGGATCGGCCCTCTCCCGATCCGGCTCGGCGGCCTCCTTGAGCATTACTGCCTCATAGAAGGAGACCGCGGCCGTCCTTCCATCCTCACTCACCAGCATAGCCGCGACTACTGCTGGCGGGGACAGATCACGCCCGATCTGATCGACGAGGACTCGACGCTGGGACGTCCAAACGGGAGTCCTCCAGCGTATGCTGGGCGGAGTCCCAAATGTTTTAACACCTAAAGCAAGAGGGACGCGTACGAAGTCACGTGCAAAAGCTAGTAATTTATAAAAATGTTTATTCTAGTGATGTGCCGGATCGTTAAAAATGTAGATCCGCGGATACGGATACGGATCTCAACTTTCTTACTCAATCGGTGTCGGTGCGCGTGACCTTGAAACGATAGTTACGCTTGCATTATAAAGGTGCCAAATGTTTGATTTTAAGAAATAAAATAGTTAAAAAAAAAAACATCTTTTTTAATTCTATTTATTTCTCATATATATTTTTCAACATAAATACATAAACGCAAAACATAGAGACATGTACCTAACTCACTGTTTGAACCCTAAGCCGATCGTTAATATTGAAAAATACCAATGTCCGACAAACAAAAATAAAATCTAACAACAAATATTATAGAATAAAAACGCGAAAAGAATATAAAAATAAAACGTGTCAATGTGAGTTATTATTGTCTTGCTATTCTAAGGTTATTGGATTCACATTCATACACGTGTGGCTGAAAAATAACATTTCTAGCAGACTACTGATTAATATTTGATTGCCCGTCATTACTTCCGATCTTCAATCGCTAGGTTATGCTTTGATCGCCTTTAGATGATAAACCCAATACCTAATTTCTAAGGAAGTTACTTCGAAACTTAATCGTTTCGAACTAGTTAATGAAAATATTAACTAGTATATAGTATACTATAGGTATAAGTCTATGGATATTTCTTCATTTTTATTAATTTAAATTTTTATTTAACAATAGTTAAACTGAAATTAGAACCTGCACCAGCCGTTTAGGCAAACTAGATTTCGACTCATTGAACACTGCTACTATTTATATCGTAGAATATTTTATTTTATTAAAATATTTACTCTTGACTAATAGAACAGGTAACATTTACGCGGTTTTTTTTTTATTATTACTAGAACAAGTTGAATGAATTCTGAAATTCTGATGCAACATTGTCTACCGGTTGTGTTCATGCATACTATTTATGAATGGAGATCCCCCGCGTAGTATTTAGCGATAACCGACCGCGTGTTTCGACGCCTGCCCGCGCCGCCTGCCGGTTTCAAGCGCGTGCCAAAAACATAGCGTTACATTCACTACATGTTGCGTCAGATCGTGGCCATGCGTCAACGCACTCTATAAATGAATACTTTTCACCAATAATAATGCACGTGTTTGGGTACGTTATAGTGTCCGACCGAAGCTTCGGCTTCGGCCAAAAAAACCACATTCGAAGCCGAAGGTTTCGCCGAAGGTTTTAATTAAGTAGATCTTGAGAAAGAAGGCTAAATACAAATATGTTTAGCGAACTTCACTTAATGTGATCTAATGATAAAATGTTATAATTATAACTTGTTGTTGATAATACAGTAATTACCTGATTATTTATATTTATCGGAATGTTTACTTTTATTTTTAATTTTGTAAAATTCTTTATTATTTTTGACAAATAAATTGCAAGGTATTTTTTTTATACTAATCTCTAGATCATCTTCTAGAGATGATTTAAATTACCTTTCTATATTATACAGTCGATATAAACTTATTAATTTATCATTATCTTATTAATTGTAGCTTGTAGCCAATCCTGAACAAAATTTCTTAGAACTTTTAAACACTAGTACGTTAAGAAAACGGATGCTCTAACCTCGCCTTGCTCTTGTGTTTTATCTATTACCATATTTGTAATAGGGCAATGGTCTCTAAGATCTCTTTTCCGGGAATCTGTGTATATCTTCCTCGCATAGTATAAATTGAAGTCGCTTTTCGTGTCTGTCTGTCTGTCTGTCTGTCTGTATATCCGCTAACTCCTCTTAAACCATGCAACAGATTTGGATGCGATTTTCACCATCATTTTGAATAATTTTTCAGGAAAGCTTTACAAAGAAACCTAATTAAGTTTTTATGTAAGTAAAAAAAAAAAAAACAATATCTGGCAAGTGGCAACCAAGTCACTGAAACTGTCCGCGTCTGTCTGTCACCTAATGGATTTTGATACGGTTTTCACTAATACAAAGAGGGATAAACGTGGAAGGTTTGTGTATATAAAAAACTAGCGAAGCGCAAAGGGCGATGCCTCCAACTAGATAAAGAATATCCGCTCCCGGCTTCGTCCGGGGTGCAATTATATACAATACGAGTATAAGATTGTATGTATATGCAATATACCAGGTAATTTTATATAATTAATTAATATAAAAGAAAATGATCATGTCGTCCATGTAATATTCGTACTAAAATGTTAATGGGCCCTACTAATGTATCTAACTATTATAGTTTTTACTAAAAATTTAGTGCTAATAGATGATGTTTAAGATGGATTATTTAGTGTGAATAGTTCACGATAACCACATATAAAACGCCACTAACTGAATCAAATAAATGTCCTTCCGTGAACCTGTATTTTATTATTACACGCTCAATAGATTATAAAATTAATCAGACTATCGACGACAATATCGACAATCAGCAAGTTCAATATCGACGACATCTAGGTTATACTAGATTGCATCAGCCACGTATTTTCTTATTCGGCTTCTTAACCTAGTATTTTGCGATTCTGGTTTTATGCAATTGAGTCTTCTTAAATATTCCACTTATTTCTTGCGTTATGTTTTTGTTAGTGGGACAATTACTTTTTATCTTCTATGACCTCTCTTTAGTACAGAAAATAAGACGCATTAAACCAATAGTACCATAATTAACATTAGACCACACTGTGGAACATAGACATACCTGAAGCTGATTCAGCCGCCATTCGTTTTTTTTAAGCCACAGTTCCAACGAACCGGAGGCCGGCCACAAGATGTTTCAATTAAGATCTCCACCTCAAAATTCGCGTACCCCAACGCCTCTCTCTCTCTCTTTCTCTTCAATCAGTCCTTGATTACTGAAGATTAGGCCATGATCCTTGGTGTATCAGAAGAGGTAGCTTTCTTTAGTTGATCTGTCCATCTGTCAACTGTATTATCGAGGTTATTGACCATTTCAAGATATGACATAGATTTTCGGATGCTGTTTCCCCAACTTCGGCATTTTTCAGGCAGATTCTAACTTTAAATTGATTTACATACATTCTTAACGAAAAAAAGTAGAACATAGCGACGTTTAGACATGTTAAAATAGTTTGCATTCGAAATAGGCAAAAAAATGACATACTCGATCTTTCAGTATATTATTTACACTAAAAATTCTTTAGTTTTCTGGCCTCGGGTGTACAGGCAGCGAGAATCTGACCCCTGATCTCCCGACGAAGATATCTCGCTCCAATTTCATCCGGATCCCTATCGACCTTTGCATTAAATGTTTTTACCGTGTACGTTACGACAACAATGGCAGATATTCATCATTAGTACGAATTTTTTTGTTAAAAAGTCAAACGCAATTTCGCAATAAAATTAAACAAGCCTAATTAGATGAACTATTATAATATAGCACACTCCAGTTTCGTGAAACACAACCAGCACTGTAATATTTGCATTGTAATTGTAATTACAATTAAGATAACTTAATTAATGATGACAATATTGACCCTCCAATTAATTGTATATCTGATAAAGCACGAGCCAACGGAAAAATGTATCTTGTATAAATAAATTATATGACAAGATACACTACAGATTTTTCAATATATTTTTCACATTTTTATTTGTAAATACGTGTCATAAAACCTTATTCCAAAAGCTCCATTAATTATAGATTTTTTAAAATTCTAAAATATATTTAAAATCACACTATCTATTTATATAGATAGTTAAAATGTTTTAAACAAATTAAAATGAAACATCCTGTATAAAGAGTACATTGCTTCAATTATCTTCAACGCATGACCCTAACTGGACAGAACAGGAATGAAGTTGTTATCAAACCGTATCATACGTAGCATTTTGATAGGTCATTAAATATGCCAAGGAAAGTCCATTTGTGAGGAAAATACAAAAGGTGGGTAAATACATATGAAAATATTTCATTGTAAAAACACACACACTGATTACGAGGGAAATAGTTTGTAAGGAAAATTTATGTATTTAAATCGCGTATAAGAACGTAATCTAATTATACCTATCTATCTATATCTGTAATTAATTATTGCAAACCTAAATAAAAACACTTTATGCGTGTAAGATGAAGTTAAAAGTACTTACATTTTGTAAGTTAAACTAATCTTCTTATATATAAAATTCTCGTGTCACAGTGTTTGTAACAAAACTCCTCCGAAAGGGCTTGACCGATTTTTATGAATTTTTTTGTGTACATTCGGAAGGTCTGAGAATAGGTTGTAAACTATTTTTTATACACCAAAAAATTTTTTTTTTGGCTAAACAACGTTTGCGGGGTCAGCTATTTTAATATAAAGGTGTGGCCTGTAATAAGAGCAATAAATTGAAATATAGACCCTTTAACGAACCAGTTATTAATTCCAAATGGTTTCAATTAATTAAAATGAAAAACAAATTTACTGTTATTTTCTAACAAAATTAATCGAGCCAGCAATGTGTCCAGTCGGAGTACTTGACATTGACATTTACGATACGTACAAAAGAAAACGTCTTGCAATTAGTAGTTTCTAATGCGTGAGGTTAATAACTAGTTTCGATTGATTGATTGTTGAGGAGATACTATCTTATTATATTAAGAATCATCGCCACAGTACCAAGGAAATACCCTGTACCAAGACATCTAACGACTGATTTAGCGATCATGTAATTCATTGATTATGTATTGTAACTTTGGATTGCTCTATCTCTGAGTATAAGCACTTTGGATCATTATGATTAGGTTTAGGTAACTGCGTATACTATATAGAATCATCGTTTAAATTTATTGATCTTATTAGAGGCCACATCCTGTATAATTAAATTTTTTTTTATTAGACATATTATATAACATAACAAAAAAATATTAGAAATCATAATAATTTTTAATACAAATAATTACTCGAAGGAGACTATATGTGTAGAATATATCAAATATACACTAAAAACCTTTTTTATATAATTTATATCTATACTAGCGACCCGCTACCAAGTTCGCATTGCAGGGGTGCAATTTTGCATGACAGCGGGTGGTGGAGTGCGGACGGGGGTGGCTGCATCAAGTCTCATAGATGCTTCGCATCGCAGTGGTGAGAGACCGCTTGAATTTATTTTGTCGCGCATAGTTTTTAATTTGCGATAACTCCTAGATTTGAATTGTATGGTGTGAATTGATTAAAGCTTTAAGGTAACTAACCTATTTAATTTGATAATGTTTAATATTGTATCTATAAGCTATCCTTAAAAGATAGACATATACTATCTTCTAAGGATTTGTACACCTATATAAGAAAAAAACAATCCCACCATACATTGTTTGGTTATATCTTCAACGGATTAGGCAGCGTTTTCGATGTAAGCTCTCTGACGGCTTGATTTTTGTCGACATCTTGAGAATCATTGTTATATTTCAAACAATTTACACAAAACCTTAACGAATTATACACCTATACCTTCCTGAGGATAGATAATAGATGAAAACCGCATGAAAATCCGTTCAGTAGTTTTTGAGACCATCGTGAACTTACAGACAGACGCGGCGGGGAATTTGTTCTATAAATGTGAGGATATACAATAAGTCGCTGTCCGCCTGCAAAATGAATTTTTAAAATCCGACTGGTAGACGCACTTTGCAGCTGGTGGAATCTTAAAATAGTTTTGCGACTGCGAGTCCATATTTTCAGAATTAATAGGACCACAAGTCACAAATCATACTTCAATGTTCAAACGAATAATTGACTAGGCCATAAACTTTATATCGTTTTGTTTCTTTTAACAATAAAAATGTTAAGATATTGTAAAATCATCCGTTTAGTAAATATTCCAATGTTTAAAACAACTAACAGATATCATGATATCTCTCACGTAATTGTTATCTTTCGACGAAGGCGTCAGATGTTTATTACTGAAAATCATTGAACTATTTATTAACTTATACCTACTACAACACTGAAATTCCACTTTCAAATCAAGTTGAATTTTACTTACGTTACATGTTCCCTAATTTTACTTACGCTAACTGCCAAATACAAAATAAATTTTAAAGATTAAAAAATTAAAAATATAATTAAATAACCGGCTGTGCGTCTCCTCCTCTTGAGACGGATACGAGTTTAGTTTAAAATAGCATAGTTGAACAAAACTGTGGTGTTAAGGTTTTTTTTTACAAAAAATGTATATATTTTTTTAAGATTTACAATAATAATTTACAAAATTGATCTGTTGTGTGCGTCAGGATGTTTGTGTGGTTGTGTTCGTATTAGTTATATTAAACTTCAATAGTAAACAATAATATTGATAGCTGTGTGATAATAGCTTTCAATAGTAAAATTAGTAGGTAAACAATAATATTGACAGTTGTGAGAATAATTTGAAGTTAAAGTTGAGACTGCAACTTTCCGATACTTTACTAATTAAAATAATTGCCAATTTTCTTACAGTAAGTTAAGTAAGTTAGGTGTATCAGCAAGATGAACGTGGATGAGAAGACATCGCCATCAAACTCAGTTGTAAAGGTCTTGAAAATTCCAAATTTTTAAAAAAAAATTAAGATGAAGGTATAAATTTGAAAAAAAAAATATAATTTGTAACTTTCAAATAAAAATGTGTTTATTTTAGTAAAAATTACACACTTATTTAATTTGATTATTATTAAAAAATAATTATGGGTGGGTTGGTAAAGTACGGTGACGTTAAAGTATACAATCATTTCAAAATGATATTTCACATGACTGTTACGGGTAGATTAATACCTACTTAACGTAAAACTGAACTACATAAAATGAAATTAATTTTTTATCGTAAAAAAATCTTTTATTATATAAAAGTCACCGCATCAAGTTTGGCAGCTTTGCGCCACATGTTAATGATTAATCTATTAAATTATTGAACAAGTAAAAAAAATTGCCATATTGATTTCAAAGTAAGCAAAAAAAAATTATCTCGAGATCAGTTATTAGAAAAAAAAAAAACCAAGCCACAATATATCTTATTTGAATCCAAAAACATTATTATCACCTACCTTTCAGAAGAACACGACTCAAGGTTATTTAAAAAAAAAAAATTAAAATAAGAAAATTAAATAATAACAATAAGTTGCTACAAAATCCTTCATGTTATTAATCTATTCAACCATTGCCCTACACAACACATACAAGAATACACATTTCTTCCAATCGTCTAGTAGAAGAAAAATTAGCGAATTGGTGAAGTTAAATTTTACCAAAGCCCAGACGAAAATCCTCCTGGAGGATAGCGAATACGCTTTGGAGCAACTACCTTGGTTGGTTCAGATTTAGGTGCGACAGAATGAGGAATTTCTTTGGCCTCACGCTGAGTAGATTCCTGGTAGCTTTGAGTCGGAGTGGTAATTATGTCAGTATCACTGGTTTCTTTGGATGGTCCTCCATCTAAACCTGAAAGTGTTGCAACAATTCTTAGAAACTGAGTTAGTCTATTAAAAATTATGCATCAGGGTACCTACTTCATTTCATTACGAGTAAGTACAGTCGGGGTAAGAAAAGTTTCGTTACCTTAATATCGAAAGCTTGCACCAAGGGAATTATCAGTTATGCCAAAATTTCGTTTCAAACGTCTGTCTGTCTGTCTGTTTAGTGATTTAGTTTCATTCAAACGACTTTGATAAAGAATTTAAAAACTGACGAAAGTTTTCGTACCCCGACTGTATATATACTAACTACACGCTCCCGGCTTCGCACGGGTGCAAAATAAAAATTATCCTATCTTTTAAGTTGGACCAAATTACACATAGTAAATTATCAAAATCGGTTCAGTAGTTTAGAAATTCATCGCGCACAAATACGTGACACGTATTTTATATATAAGATATATACCAGTATAATCTAAATATATATGGTATTTACAGTAAATGTTTAACGTCGCTCAATGAATTATACGATCACACTCGTAGTTGCTCTGCGTGATTGAATCAGGAATGAGAAGATCCGTAGACCAACGAAAGTCACAGAAATAAGCAATGGGGTACTAATCCATATAATCTCTTTGTGTGTTCTACCAGCTGTACAGTGGTGAGTGTTCTGATGAGTTACTCCAAGCCTACCCCATATTTAACACCACCGTAGGTAGGTACTACGCGCCATAGATGCGGAGTTCATCAGCATTCGGGTGAGTAATAATCCGCATTCAGACACAGTCCTGATGAGTAGGAACTTTATCCTGAGGACGCGCGAACTTTAAAACAATCTTCCTTCTGAGGTGGTAACCACCGAAATGGACCGTCAACCTGTCTCCCACCATTTATAATCAGCTTGCCCTCCCCTGGCTGGTGATGGAGCTAAATGTATAAAAGAATATTATAAAAGATTAAATATTAGACACAAATCTTACCGACAGCAGTAAGTGTTGGTCTTCCAACTGTCGATGATTCCGTTTGCCCACCAAAAATGTCGGAAGTGAAACCGCCCGGTGGACGAAGCACTCTGCTTGACGGACGACTACCGTTGAGACCAATGGTGAAGTTTGTTGAACTCATTTTATCACTGGAATTATTCCATTTCTTATTTATATCAAATAATAAGCATCACTGATACCGGTAAACAGAAGGAGAAATGAGGAGATTTCGTGGTATGCCGAGGTTTAAAAACAATAAGGCGTATTTGGTGAAACACGCATTAATCAGCTTGGTGTGATTAATGCGTTTATGCCTCGTTAAACTAGGATTTATGCCTCGTTCGACTCGATATTTAGACAGTTCGAAATTCCAACATTTCCTCGTTTGTCCCATAATAATATTCGATTCCTGATTAGTCAAAAAACTTAAAAAGTTTAAGGAATAGGATGCAGGGGATAAACTTTCAAATAGGTTTAAGAACGTTGTAACTTAATTAACTATGCCGTTCTGATAATATATTTTTGATAGTACATATATTTTAAAAATATATACATTAAAATGTTTAACATAATATAATACATTGACCTTTTTAATCTTTAAAAATAACGGCCTTTGTCATACGGCAGTACAAAGCGGTTAAGAAATATTTTTCACATTGCAAAATTAAACACAGAAAACTTAATTTCTTTATATTTTATTTTTTATTATTATTGAATAATGATTACTCACCGCTAACCAAAATCCGATCAAAGAATATAACTACACTCCAGCGATACGACTTTCTAGGAAAGACCAAATTATTAGTTGAAAGGAAATGACAGTTCATTCGCTTCTTCTTTCGTTATAAGTGTTGAATATCAATAAAAAATCAGTAAAAGAGGTTGTTTATATATGGACCTATAACTGTAGAATTCGAGTTGATTTATATCGATACTATGTCATCCAAAAAGTACATACATAACATAAAAAATAATAATAATAAAATGCATTCAAAAAAGGAACCTAACATTTTTTAGGATAAAAGTATCAAGGTGAGCGATAGGTACACTTGAGTTACTACCTATCGTTCACCCTTGTCCCTTTCGTTTTTGAACGTTATCTATGTTGTTGAAATTATTTCGTTCTTCTATTTAATATTTCATTTCCATGGGATCCATAAATATAATAGAACTTATAAATAAATAAAACTTTTCTTCTTGAGATGTGCACATTAAACTCATTTATTTATCTTTACTTGTTATAATAATTTCAACATTAAACATATAAAAACAACTTATAAAATATATCTCTAATATTATATGTTTCTTCTCTATAATTTCTCTGTAAACTATTTTGAAAATTTTCCATTGACATGGAAAATTCTTTTATTCTTTTCCTTATTTAAAATCTACAATATATAATGTATTGTCTTTTAAAATCAGTCAGCAATTTAAAATTCAAATACTCAACAATCTACACTTTTTTAAATGTTTAAATAATATAAATCTTATCGAACAAATAATATTTTGACTTTGCGTCCTAGCATAATATGACGTGCGACTTGTTATTATTAACAAAATGATAAATATTTGATTGATTTGTTATTATGCTATTAATCAATAGTATGTTGTGCATTATTTTAATATTTTGTACGCATACGGTGCGTATCAAATAAAAATTGATTATTAGGTCAAATTAAATTGACATCAGTTTTTAATCAAAATATTTGAATGTGACTTATTGCAGAAAAATAAAAATATAATCTATTATTATAGTTAGATTATAAAGATTTTTATTTTTATATTTTTGTTTGTAATGAATAAACTCAAAAACTACTAGACCGATTTTTAAAATTTTTTCACATATAAAAAGCTACATTATCTGCGAGAAGCAAGGGTTATATTTTATTCATAAAGTTACGCGGACGAAGTCGCTTGCAACAGCTAGTGTCAAATAAAACGAAAAATAAACTTGCCAATAATTGCTAAGCCATTTGAAGACAATAACAAAGAGTTGATGGTGCCCGCGACTTTGTCCGCGTTTAAAAATAAAGAATTTAACACCCGAGAAAATATCTGACCAGGTCAATCAGATCCAGACCAGAGTCAACTTTTAAAAGTTCATTTCCAAAGTTGACCCTGCCGGGGAATCGAATCCGGGAACCCTGAAACAGAGCGTTAAACCAAGCACCCTATATGTATGTATAAACACTCATCCAACAAGCTCGTCAAAAAGTGTTTATCCTAATTCAGTAAGAGTTTAAACATTGTTTTTTGTTACCTAAAATTTATTTGTACATACAGATCGTATTTGTAATGAACTAAATAATAAATAGAACACAGATACTTGACGATATTAAACAATTTTTTACAAATACGTATTGGATTAGTACTTATGTTAGTGTGATATTTTAAATTGGCTAAAATAAAAGTGTAAGCAAAATTTTGAAGCCAATACAATAATGCGGCTCTTATAATATACTACTTTAGTTTTAATAAAAAATATAACTGTTACAGGAAGATTGTGTACATATCCCCGGAACTTGTCTATGTATCGGTTATGTAACTAATTATATGAGAAAACAAACAATATGTTTATTGTAATTTTTCATTAATGTTACGTCATTATGTTGTTTTAGGAAAACTTAGAATAGGAATCGGGTTTTTACCTACCTATTGTAACAAATTAATGAAATTAAACAACATTTTTCATCAGATGGCATTGAAGAGGAGTAAAGGTTATTTTTTTTGGATTTGAAATAACAATTTGGTTTTTTAATGATTAACTTAACAACTAATTAATTAATATTAAATTGTACATTAAAATTTTAAATCACGGAATATTAAATTAAAATCACGGAATATTAACTTTTGTTTTTTTTTTTTTTTCAATTTTGTAGGCAAACGAAAAGTTACAAATGGAAATGTCATCGTTTTAAAAATGGATTATCATTTCAATTATCGTTAACCAGCTGTAATTAAAATTATAATCTAACCGCCGACTTTCTATTGAGTCCAAACACGCTATATCTAGTGTAAGTTGCTGAGGAGTTAAAGTGTCTCACACTTAATCTTAAGTGTTTTCATTTAGATTTAAGTGTCTTAATGCTGCAGAAACGGATCAAGGTTACTATGTCATGGAAGTACCACCGGAGTAACAGTGTACCAAATTTTACATCAATCGAATCCGTGAAAGTTAGTGAAACCACTTATCCACGTCAACTAGGAAATAGGCTGATGAACTTCAAACGCCTGAACAGATTTTCATAAATTATAGCTAAAAACCACATTGATCACGTTTGGTTTAAAACAAAAAAAAACCTTCACAAAATCCATCGATGTTAAAATCGATGACAAAATCGGTCCAAAGATTCAAATCCGTGTTAAGCCGTTTTTGTGTGAAAGAGTAACCTACCGTTTTTGTGTGAACATACATCCTCACAAACTTTCGCATTTTAATATAAGTAGGTATGATGTGAAACTTTTCCAGCGTTTATAAAATAACAAAAGTACCCCGCGACCGCCAAATAAGAGTCATAAAGTTAGATCAAGTTATGAACTACAGATAAAGTTTATTTATCCAAGCAAGTTATGATTGCCTGTTATTATGATATGCTGTTTGCAGAGTTCGTTCACCGTCCTTTGACGTCATCAAAGCTCAATCATAATGACATGAATATCGAAAAGATTCACATAATTGTTTTTGCAACACTTACGTATGTATTATTGTATGGCACATTTTTTTTTTCTATTTTCTTACGCACGTGATTAAATATTATGGCAGATGCTGTGACGTATTAGCATTACTACGTAATATATCTCGTCACAACATCACCATAGCCTATGACGGGTATAAGCACATGAAAACAATAATAAAAAACAAATTTCAAATCTAATACATAAAAAAAATGGAGATTTTTAAATAGTAAATACAATAGTATTACAAATATATTACTGTGAATATTTATTGTGTGAAAGAAAATGTTGCGATGAATTAAAAGCAAACATATTTGTGTATGATAACTAATGATTAATATAGGCAAAAAAATAACAATACATATAAAATATACAAATGAAATATATTATTTTGTTTAAGCTAAGTACAATTAAGGGAACTAGGGAAATGGGCTCTGGCATCCCTTACTCACTCACCGAAACACAAAAGCACACGTGCTTCTGTAAGGGCGTGGTTACTGCCGCCAGACGGGCTGCCAAATGACTGGGAATATTAAAGCCCAAATTAATTCATATTAATTTATTAAAAATTGATTATTAATTTTCAAATGCCCAAAGAATACTAAAGAGTACTGAAAACACGAAAAGTTAAAGTTTTTCTCAGTGGAGTCAAAAAGCGCGCGCACGAGCGCGAGACGTCTCGGCAAGATAGCCGCCGATTACATCAGATTGGCCGGCGCGTGCCAGCCAACTATATAAGCAACCGGCGAACGCTTCGCCACACATTCGCAAATCAGCAAGTGATAAATGACAATCCTGTTTTAACTAGTGGCAATGTTCTTGCTCATGAGCACACGAAAAATTGTGAATATAAAACTGCAATACGAACAGTGGTGGCATAGTGATAATTGGTGCAACCGTCATTCGCCGCGTTTCGAGCATCAGCAAAGATAACGAGTCCTTAGGGTCAAGGAGTTGATTAGAAGGTAAACATTATTTGCTTCCACTTGCGACGTCGAAAAAACTACAATCACACCACCTTGTTTATAAACAAGTCATGTAGATACTAATAATAATATTATAAATTCAAAAGTAACAGTTTGTCTGTCACCTATCACGGCTAGCCACAGACTCAAATCAAACATTTTGTTGAAATTTAATAAAATAAATTTTTTAAATTATCAATTTTTTTAAATATCTTAACTTATATCTCTGCATTTAAAATTTCATCAACCAGGTAAATTAAGTGTCACGAAATTCCGTACAGTCGGTTACCCGTAAAACATTTCACATTTAGAATATTGGTGTGTAGTATAGAATATTATAGAAGCTAGCTTATAATATTGTTCTTGGTAACATTAAGCAGAAAAATCTGGTTAAAACAATATAAAAGTGTTATCTCTTGGTGATATAAAACGAAGATACGAACTATTAGGTCATCTTATTAATTTACGTCAAACTAAAGCTTTTGATAAACTCGTTCATTTTTAAAAACAATTGTTTAATTCTGATAAAAAGCAGTCTCAATTGAGAAAGAGTAAATAACAAATTTTGACAACAAATTAGCCTTTATATAGGCAGACTCCAATCCTTTGGTGGGATTCGTGGTCTAGGCACAGATGTAAGCCGATCTAACCAACAATATCATGTGTTGCCATTCACGCACCAATAGTCATTCCAATCAGGGCTGCCACTAATGAATGAACCTCTAAAACATCCTCTTTTTTTTCTAAATATATCAGTAATCAGCCTCCAGAGCTATAATCTGATGTGGTATTTTGTTTTGTTTATTTTGAATTTAAATAAAACAATTTTTATAATATAACTAAATTTAATAGAGAGTTTCAACCCTATTTGTGCGAAGTAAATTACACTAACTAATACGGTTTCATAATTCTATTACAGAGCAACTAACGGTTTACCAGCCAATCTTCTCCAGTTCGCACAGAGTTATTAACGTCTCGGAGAATAAATTGAATCTTGAGAAGTACCTGAATTAGTACTGAAATTGTTATTAGAAATATAAGTTAAGAAAGAGAGAATGGCGACTGTTCAAAGTCATCCGGAAATAAATCTACCGACGACGCCGTTAGGGACTGCCAACCAAGAAGAATCTAATTTAGACCTGATGGCGTTCACTATGGCGGCACTCCGGTTAATGAATCCCTGGACTGACGATACCAGGAATAAACAATGGGAAAGTCGCATAGAGCCTGGTACACCTGAAGCTAGAGAAAGAGTGATAACGCTAGCTGAAGTCGGCATGCACGACACCCCTAAAGACTGCTGGGTGGTCATCTATGACCGCGTCTACGATATTACCACCTTCCTGGATGAGGTAAGCGTAACACTTAATTTAAACTAATACATAAAAAAATGAATAGTTTGTTTTTATAAAAGAACTCACTAATCTCTGGAATTAATAGCCGGTTTAGAAAATTCTTTTCATTGCCAAATTCTTGATTGGTATTGGGGTAGTTTGTCTATGTGAGTATTTAATATTTTACATGCGATAGGTCGGTAGCCGAGACCGGCCATGTTTCGCTAAGGCGTGGGCGTGGTACGCCCGCCTTCTTAAGTAAAAAACCGTGACAACTCGGCAAATATAATTAATATATTCTTGAAATGTACACAGACCCCATTCTCAGAAATTCCTCTTTCCATCGATATAATTAGAAACAAAATTTGTTTACAACTTTCCAAGATTAGCGCAGCAGATAGACAGAGAAACATGAGGACTTTACTTTGTACTATGCACCGATGATAAATTCGAGTATTTTATGCAATTGTAATAACATTAATATTTTTAATGTCATTGTTCCAGCATCCTGGAGGTAGCGACATTATGCTGGAATACGCGGGTCGTGACGCAAGCACTGCCTTCAGAGGATCCGGCCACTCCCGTATGGCGAATAAAGCTCTAGACCGCTTTTTAGTGGGTGAGCTGCCAATGCAAGAACGCATATACCGTTGCCCGGGAGGAATACGCCTCAGCGACATTCCTGAGTAAACACAGAATGCTGTTGGTTCTCGCGAAACAATTATATCGTAGACTAGCTTGCCTAGTTTTTAACTTAATTAGGTGAATTATATTTAATTTGTTTGTACCTAATGCTATTCAATTCATTGAATAGCTGTTACATAATAGCAATAGACTTTGTTTCCATGCCATTAATTTAATATGTCTTCACTTATTTAGCAATATAATTGCTATTATTGTTAACCCTACAAGCAGAATGTCAGGAACTTGTTTGAGATAAGAGAGCAAATGTCTTTACATAGGTATTATTGCTACCCAGACTCAATTTATCAGCAAAACTGTTATTTATTAAATAGCCATTTGTCACTATGATACCTCTGTTAAAAATGCATTTATATACAACAATTTCTTAATAAGTTTAAGTAGGTAGTTGTACTTAAGTGTAGGGTCATGATTAATTATTTCAGTATTAATTTTATTTATAAACAAATATTATGTTGATTTTTAAACTTTATATTTATTCAATAATTATATTCTGCAATTGCCGATAAAAGAGAATAATACATCGGTATTAACATTAAATGTTGTTAAAGTTCCTATTATTTTTTATATTTACTAACTTATCTACTTATAGAAATAAAATTTTTAACATAAACGAAACGGTGTTTTATTGTCAAAATATGAATCCAACTTTAGTACAGTCAAATTAAACAATCAGGGGACCCACTGTACTACTTACACTTCTATCTAATCATGCATATCTAATGCATTTTTTAGCAATTTTATCTCTCTGTCGTGATTTAGCTAACAAAAGTTTGTTAGCTACATAAAAAATCTACTCTGATTAATTTGAGTGTTAGTTTTATCTAATTCGATCAACTCATATAATCTAAATTTACTATACATTTGTTTCAAAATTCATATTAATTATTGAGAGAAAGATAGTATTCGGTCATAAGAGTGAGATACTTTTATAAAATATTCAACACAACACATTTAGACTATCAGATACTTACCGATTTATTTAGTACCTATCTACCGAAGGATGTTTTAAAACTTTCTGAACATAAATAAATACGAAAACACTTAATATTCATCAAATTTTTGTTTCAAAAGCTGTTCAAAACAAAAGTGCCTAAAGTCTATACCTACTTACATACTATAAAGTATCTACCTAAAGTCGCTGTTCCTTCTGTCGGTTTCCCCGCTAACTATTCTTCTAAACAACCTATTTGGATACGACTTTCACTAATGAAAATAGCGATTAACGAGGAAAGTCGATATAAGTATATAATTTGCAAAAAATTTTTAATCCGTGCGCAACCGAGGGCGGGTCACTAGTACTTACAAAATAAAACTATTGCGCTATGAAACCACACGCGCTCAGGTTTCAAGGTTCATCTACGTTGCAAGGAGAGTACCTATCGAATTTCGCAATACTGAATACGAATGCGATTGTATTTCAGACGGTTCTCTTGTGGTAGGTGGCTACCGTCGTCTATGAAACACAAGCAAATCCATAGGTGTCGCAAGGGGCCGCCGCCGGCCAGTAGAATAAAGGATAAGGGGTTAGAGGGGATATGGAAATAGCCTCCGCCGTCGCTTATTCACTATTTACCTATCCAGTATTATTTATATGCTTTAGATATATTATAAAATTTAAAAAGTAAAATAAACCGTAAAATAACATCAGCAATGTTTCGGTGATTAAATAAGAGATGCCAGAATCCATTTCACTATCCCTACGTTATCCATTATCCTAATATGGTCGGCAGCGCGTAGCCAAGTTTAGCCAATTTTTTTTTTTGTTTCAATGGTCTAATTAATTAATGTAATTGAACTACTGAGACTAAAAAGTCCCACTAGTTCAATTGATATCCGGCACATCACTAGTTCAATAAAGTAATGTACCGGATATCCGTATCTGTATCTGCGGATATCCGAGGGAGAAGAAAGATCCGTATCCGTATCGGTTAATTTTTGGAGGATCTTTTTACGGATCTTTTACCTTATTAATTTTTAATTCATAGCTGAAATTCTACATATAACTATACCGGATACACGCCACAAAAAGGAAAAAGTGGAGAAGCATTGCAGGCGCACCAGGGAGGGCGAACACGACCATCCTCCGTGTAGATCATCTGCATGACCACGACCACTCTGACAAGTATATATCATATATATATATAATATATATATATATATTATATATATTAAAACACTATATATATTTTCTTTAAGACAATGACCACATTTTCTTTAAAAAAAATGAAATAATTTGTATTGTTTTGTTAGTATTAAACAGGATATATATCTCACTAGCTGGTGCCCACGACTTCGCCCGCGTACAAAATGTTATATAGCCTTTCTCGATAAATGGATTATCCAACACAAAAGAAATTTTTCAATTCGAACCAGTAGTTCCTGAGATTAACGCGTTCAACCAAACAAACTCTTCAGTTTTATAATATTAGTATAGATAAACACTTTGTTGCATAATGTTCGTTAAAATTTTAATATTGGTATGAAACTCCTGATAAAAAAATTATTGATGAGTCATTTTGATATCTGCTTCGCATGAGGTGACATTATCTGGAGACGAAAGTTTATCAAATTATTGTTTTAACATAAGTTTAATATCGTTCGAAAAGAAAAGATGTTTAAACTTTGATAACGACTTTGTTATGACAGTGATGATCATATGAATGTAGAAAAATATAACAGCCAACATAAACTTTAAAGTCAAGGTGACAATTAAATAAACATCTCGGGATTGAACTTATCAATAATTTAATGTTTAATATTAATGTTTAATTTAATATTAATGTTTCACCTGTTCTTAACTCTTTTGCAGTCAATGTTCCTTAGAAAGAAAGAAAGAAAGAAAGAAAGAAATTTATTCGCTGCACGAAGGACATTAACATTAAATAAAAAACAGAAACAACAAAAACAAAATGACAGAAGAAAATTAATAAAAAAACAGACAGGTAAGATGTGTGTGTCCTCACGGCAGTGAATCGGATACTGGCTCAGCATTGTGCCGAGGTGCTAAACAGGCTCAGCAGCCTACAGCGCTGATTTTCAGCCAGCACCGTGTGACTCACGCGAACTCCTTCGTTTTAGACAAGAATTAATAACGTCGAAATGAAAAGATTAAAACAACTGAAATTCCCATGTAAAAATTTCATAATATTAACTACATTAAAAAAAGATTATAACACTATGCAATTCTAAAAACGTGTTGTTTCACCCTCATGGTACTCATAACTACCTACGAAAAATGTATCGCGATATATCTGACTAGCTGTTGCATACGACATCGCCCGTTCGTTGTTGCGTAACTTTATAAAATATAGCCTATGTTACTCGCTGATAATGTAGGTAAAAGAATTTTCAAAATCGGTCCAGTAGCTTTTGAGCTTATTCATCATAAACATAAAAATCTTCTTCTCTCTTTATAATACTCGTATTAAGTATATAATAGACTATTATGGTTGTCACAAAAATCGTGTTTAGTTCAAATAAGTCAATCGAAATACGGCTAAAATCGAAAGATTATGAGATTCGTATCATGATATTAATCCTCATCCAACTAAATAGTTAATAAATTTCTCTTTAACTTATTGGAATCGGACTTTTCGTTTAGAAGTTACGACCGATATAAAAATATAAAATTTGCCAACGTGTATAAGTATAATAGTACTCGTAGTAAGTAGCAAAGTGGCCAAAGTCTGTTAGTTACCTACTACACATTTTATTTTTTGTTTAGTTTTAATATTAGATTTTTTAATAAAATTATAATAATAATAAATATCTTCACACATTCCACACATCACCATCTAGTTCAACACTAAGCAACTAGGCTTGTTTTATGGATACCAGACAGTTAATATACTACATAGATTACTTTTTTTTTAAATACATACATGTTATAGATACAAACATCCATGACTCGGGTACAAAGGTAAATTTTAACACATAAACATTTGTCCCTAGCGGGATTCGAACCCGCGACCGTTTGGTTAACAGCCAGGGTTATTAAGCCACTAGAGCAAACGTGTTGTCAAATTATATACTCATATCTTAAGACGAAGTCCATAGTCAAAGAGAACCTAGTCGAACGATTCTCTTCGTTCGATTCTCCTTGACCAAATAGACTCATCTTTTTTTTTAATGTTAATGTCGACAGAAAGACTCTGACGGTCCACTTGATTGTAGGTGGCTAAAGTCGCCTATAACGGCATCAACGCCACTGGTGCTACAAGAATGCTACCAACCATAGTAGGATCCTTTCTTACCCGGAGTCTACCTGACAAGTTCACTTGGGTGGACGATAGGAAGAGATAGAGAAATAGACTGTGGCATTACTTACTCATCGAAAAACAACAGAACACATGTTGTTATTTCACGGTGCAAGGTGGTTAATGCCGTCAGATGGACTGCCCAAAATGCAGTACTGCCTGACACTACTTTCCAAATCCAGACTAGAGTCAACTTTGTAAAGAGTGTTTTCAAAGTTGGCCTCTGCGAATATTTTTAAAATATGGTTAGCAAAACATCCTGTTTTGATTATAGTTTTCAATGAAGTCTATAAATTATAAGGTCAAGTAATATTTAGTTGAATGCATAAACATCAGTTAACATTTTGAATGAGAACGTCATTTGTATTGTGCAATTATCAGAATATTGCGTAATAAATTACGTACTGCGAATTTGTTTTTTTTTTTAAACTATAATTTTAACTGTTTTGTTTATCTTATTCTTTTTTAGTTAAATTAGCATTACAACTTATCACGACATGAAGAGTAAGGCACCTCGGGGCCCATACTCGAGCAGATCCGATAGGCCCCTATTAAGGCCTCCACGTAATCCGCTATCGACTGGTCTGCAAATGTTTATCATTAGCATTGCATTACTTGTATTTGCTTAAGCTCAAAACACAAGTTTTGCGGTTAAGATAAGCGATCCGGTTGCGATAATACGGTAAGCCAATAATATTTTCCGGGGCGTTTCACCACAACCAATACTTTCCGCGCTTATTACTCTGCGGGAAATCGGCGCGGTAGCGGCCAGTGGCCAGTGTGATTGCAAAAGCGGCCATGTTTCATTTTCCACGCACAGTGCAAAAAAACGTGAGGTTGACAGTGATGAGGAAGAACTTTTACTGTTATTTTAATGATAATTATAATAACAATAGTCTTTTGAGACAAGAGTACGTTTAGGAAAAAATAGAACACATGGACATAGATAAAATCTCACCTTTATATTAAGCAATATCTAAAGATTTAATAAATTATTGCTTTAATATTATTGTCAGGCGTCGTGCTTTAATATTATTGTCCCAAGCAGCCAGCATGCTTGGGACCCTGCCTAGGGGACCGAAGCTTTATGTAATATATGTAAAAAGAAGTTAATTAAAAGAAGTTAAAATATGTTAATTATATACTTATATACGAGGGATGTTCAATAAAAAGTGAGAATGACAAAGACGCAGTTATCTTTTAATACAGGCGGATGGAGTTGCCTTAAATTTCTTAGGAGTTGGAGATGACGGTCTCTTCCAAGTCATGGACTGCTGTTTCGTTTCAGAGTCATGATGATGAAGCCATGTTTCATCCATGGTTATGAATAGAGATAAAAGTCGATCAGGATCATGCTGCAACAAATCCAAACAGCTTCGCGAAATCCGCTTAGTCTGGTTTGTTTCTGCGGCACCGTAAGCATTCTGGGCATCTAGCGCGCGGACACTTTTTTCATATCCAGGTGGTTGTGCATAATATTATAAACGCTCCCTATCGATATCTTCATTTCTTCAGCTATAAAAAGAACTGTAACACGATGATCCGCCAAAACAATTTTTTCAACTTTTTTTATAATTTGTTCGGTTACTGCCGTCGCAGGGCGCCCCGAGCGTGGGTCATCGTTGGTGGAAGATCTTCCTCGCTTAAACTCAGAACACCAACGAGCAACTGTAGAGTATGGAGTAGCATGAACCCCTAATGTTCCTTGCAAGTCTTGATTTACCTGCTCCGTAGTAAAAAATTTTAAGCAGAGATATTTAACGCGAATTTCAAAACTTTTTTAATTATTGTTATAACAAATGACTAATAAGCTTTGCCTGCCAGTATCAATTTTTTTCTTACCAAGTATCTATTTCATTCTCACTTTTTATTGAACACCCCTAGTAAAATGCAGAAATTAAAAACATATTAAAATAATTGGTACTTAGTTGCAATTGCACATTCAATTATAAATATTGTTGGTTAGGTTTTCACTCATTCCATTAGTATTATTAATGCCGAATCGTTGTTAATGTGTCCTGTTAAGAGCTTAAGAATCTAACATGGTTTCCAGAAACCAGTCCAAATAGCACTGAATGCTATTGTCCTTTATTATATAAAAGGAAAATTTTGAATCTAGTTACACATGCTGTATGACAGAAAAAGTATGACCAGACTAGTACAAGAGCAAAAGTCATATTCGTTGGGTATTTTCACACCTAACTCATGTACAAGGGAATAAGAAGAAACCCCGTAACGGGTTAGGTGTGTACTACTACTTTTGAGAACATAGGGTTTTCAAGTTATTGAATAAAATATGTACGTAGGTACTTAAGAATTCAAATTTGTTTTCAATACGCAATACAAACTGCTTGCTTTTAAATGTCCACAGGCGTTATTATTGATGGACAAAAATGTAAATACAAGCGTCATGTAACTATATGCCGTCCGAGATTATAGTTAAAAGAATTGACTTTGTAAGACTTTGTATTTACTCTTTATGTTTAACTCTATTATTAACGTTTTTAACTCTTTTTAACTCCTTTTCGAAAGTATTAAACAAATTCATTTCGATTTATTTCGCGACATCGTGCGCGTTGAATAAGCAATACAACACTAGAAATCGTCACTGCCATTATACGTTTGGCAGGTGTTGGATACTTATTTTCAGATGATCCCTCGGGAACAATACTTTTTCCTGGATTGAAGATACCCTATGTTCTTTCCTGTATAAAAATTTCACGATGATCGCTTAAGTAGTTAAGTCGTGAAAAGGTAACATTCTAATATACTTACTTTCACATTAGTAGTATGGATAGTTTTGTATTACTTCAATGTCGCTAGAATAAAACAAAAATGTGAAATTTTAATACGCTAATAATTATTTGTCAAACGACAATAAAACCACACATTATCTAGATAACAATATATTTTTGTTATCAACGACAAACTTAACAACCGACTACAACATAGATCTTCTCAACGAAACACCTGCGCGAAGTTGTTTAGTATAATTTTGTATAATATACATAAACTAAAGTAAGTAGTGTAGTTAGTATGATACCTTCTAAATTCCGCGATCTGTTTACCAACATTGAAAACTATTAAGGTCTGAAGGACGATAAATTTTACAGCGTTTTACAGTGTCCAAGCAGATTCGGCAAAGACTTGCTCAAATGTAGATTAAAATGATCGGTGTCTTTAGAGCGAATATCTCAAGTTCAGTGCGTCCTGTCCATGCCATAAAATACAACAAATATATTTTAACGTGAATTCATCTTTAGATTTACTTCCATAGTGGGAGGCAATTCAGAAAACTGATAACAAAATCGGCGGATATAGATTTGATTCTGTAGCTACTATATCTATCAGCTACATCCAAAATTTAATTACACCACTCAATAGATAAAGGATCAAAATAATTTTTTTGGTATATATGGTATATTCGAATTCGTTGGATATATACATATAATACGCTCAAAGAAAAGATAACTCATAACGTAAAACACACGGCCCTGTCCACGACATAGCGACACCCCATTTTTTTTTAACTGAAATTTATAGTTTTTCATTAGAATATGGTAGATATTTAACTAAATAATATGATTATCGAGCAATAGATCGCGTAATCTGCGCTTACCCCATACAAAAAGAAAAGAAAAAAAAAGAAAAACAGAGGACGGCCTAATGTATTCATAATTAATTATTAAATCCGTATCCTATTATAAAATTATGATTTTATATATATATATTAAATAAACGTGTTGGTAAACACAACAAACGGTAAAACCAGTTTACAAATAAACAGTCTACATAAATATACTTTTTAATTTATAATTGTTTATGTAAGTATATATAAAATAATTTGAATTCCCCTAATTTAAATTGCTTTTTGTTTCACAAATTTTAAAATGATATAGTGTTTTAATACGAGTACGTAAAACATGAATTGACTCAAATGAAGGTCCGAACTTTTATGTCGTTCCTTCTCACGTTAACAACGAAATTAACGCCATTATCGAATTAATTTTATAATCATACAAACCTATAGGTAATATAAGTTAAATATTACGCATACATTAAAATTAATTATAATTATATTAATACGTACAAAATATAGTTTCAGTGCAAATTCTGTTCATTCATTAATACGATATTATGATTATTTAATATACATAATTGTAACATAGGTATTATTTTTAAAAAGTAGATAGGTAAATAAACAGGTACAATTTTGATGGTGTTAAAAACTTCTTCTTTGAATTAGTATATAAAAAGAAAAATTCATAATTTTTTTGTCAATAAAATTATTAAAACGATAGGTACCTTTATCTAACAGACACCTAATTTTGCAATTTAAGTACATACGATTTATATAATTTAGATTAAAAATAGAAATATTTCATTAAAACTGTATGTTGTTCACATTTAAAAGCGTATTTTGTGTACATACATAACTTTAAAATCATCTGTTACAATGCCATTTTTAAAATTTTCAAAGATACATACTTAATATTTATTCATTGCCGATAGCTTCGCGTCTGTCGTAATTTACAAGTATACAAATACGATGGAAATGTAGGTAAAATGCGTTTTGGCACTAAATTTAAATAGATAATTTATTATAAATTTATTGTACAATACATTTAAAACCCTTTATTTACATCTTAGCAGTTAAATAGAATCGAAGATAACATAATTTTATGATATATATTTACAAAGAGTACACAGCGGGTATGTTGAAAGGCGAAATAATAAGGTTAATAAATTACAGCTTCATACATTTATACATTATATTATATATTAAAATAATATACATTACGACATGATGTGGAACGTGTACAATATCTATATGACCTTCTAAAATCTAATGCTGATACTATTAACTTCCATCAACAATATCCTGTCATAAAAAACAAGAAAGTCTAAACTTTAGTTAGACTTTAGTTAGTTAGTTAGAAAAATTAAAAGAGAGTTAGTTCTTATAGAATAATCTTGAAGTAATGTATTTATTATAAGAAAGTGACATTTATTTGTATAAATTTATCTTTTGTCATTTGAAAAAAATAATATTAACAAAGTAGACAAAGCTTTAGCAATGAAAAATAAATTCAAAGAATAAAACTGGAAGAGAACAGTAGATTTCTTTTTAATAAACTTTTCCTGTACGAAATCAAGAAACAAAGCAAGTCTATTTAATTATGAGTTTTAATAGCAATAAACTATTAGAACTTTAGTTCAAATTAGTTATTGTTGATAGAAGTTAAATTTAATATTAGAAAAAAAAAAACATTAAAATAAAACCAATTGCATTATGTTAGCTACAAGAAAGAGCAACATTTAATATAATTTTACATTTTCATCTGATTTTTTTTTGTGTGGACATTGTAGAATTCACACCACGAACACATAGGAAGATTATTTCCGTTCATCAAAGATAAATTCTACATTGTCTTTATATGTTGGTATTAACATATAACAAATACATATATTTTTGATATATTGCACACATTCATATACATCTACCATTAATAATAATAATAATGAGTGGGCTTAATTCCCTCTCCGCCATAATTTCGTTTAACTCACCGCTTAACTACCCAATGGATTGAATGCATTAGCCGCTCTAAGCAAACTAACAAGCGAGGTGTTTAGAGTACATTTTTCAAAGTATAACCAACTTTAAAAATTTGCTTATAAGTGAGTAGCTGTAAAGAAATCAATCAAACTTCTTGCTTTATCCACAACGAAGTTACAGTTGGCGGTTTGTTTCTTTCGCTCGAATTGGTTTGAAGCCACTGCCGTGCCCTCAGATTATCTTCTTAACAGATTCTACTATTCACTCTAAATTTAATGTGAAAAAAAAGAGATTTTCTTTTTCTGTAGAATGTTAGTTTGCTTAGCGCGCTGTGTGCTGCAAGCTCGATCTGCTCTACTTAATATGAGGTCGATGATGAGTTTGTGGATGCATAGGGAATATCGGTGTGTTCTGCAACGCACAAGGGTACCTTGGCTGAAAACAAGCTGGTATGATATGACCACAAGCCTTCTGAACCAACGTTCGATTCTCAACCCAGCGTCGATGGCACATGAAATGAGCCCGCGTGTGAAATCCATCACTACTCTAAGAGTTTATATCAATGACATGCTTTCGCGCTGACGACTTCGTAAGCACTACTGAACTACTGTGAACATGACCCTCGAATGCTTTATTATATTTGATAAAAGGTGAAATCTTTTCATATAGCACCATTGCCTTTAATGTTAGCACAATTCGTTATTTTTATATTTCAAAAACATCGCAAGAGATCTATGTTATCGTCATTTCTTTACAATTCTAGATCTATAAATTAGTTACGGAATTGAATCAATTAGAGAAAAACTACCTGAAAAATTTAATCGTTAAATCGCGTGAAATTTCAAGATGAACTTATTTTAGTGTTCGATAAAAGTAGGATATTTTTCTTTATAAAATTCAGTCGCAGACTAATTTTAAAATTGTTTTAAACGCTACTTTTCTAATAACCATTTACAAAATATCGGACCGCACGCGACACGTCCCCCATGAGACGTGGGACGTTTTTGGAAGTTTCTCTGAATTACTACCAATTACGTATGTTACTTTTAATAAGAAATTTGAATAAAATAATCTTATCAAAATTTCTTATTCTTACCACAGGTATCTGTGATAACCAATTCTTTCCATAGGTAACAAATTGGTAGAAATTCTTTGAAACGCTAGACGTTCAAGTTTTGAGAAATTTGTATTTGGAAAAATTAGTCGGGCAGCTATGGTTTGAACTATTATCTCAATTCATATTCTGGGCATTTCGCCGAGATGTTATGTAGATTAGTGCCTCCCTTGTGCCATTAATGTTTACAAGTAAATAGCCTGTTCCGTCGTCGGGTTCAGTGTGTTAGAGTAACGTCGGTACATATTCATCGACCTTCAGCTGTGCCGTAGAGCGAGACGCGCTTGCACACTCGCTGCTAGACGAGCAGCGGATGTGCGAAGATCACGTTTAAAAGAGCATGTGACAGCGCAGGTTGGAGTTGGCTATTCCGTGGTGTGGGCGGTGAGGTCGACCCCTGGCATCGCGTTGCCCAGCGCGGCCGGCGGGTCGCTGGCGGGGAGGGAAAGTAGATGTTAGGCCTCCAGAAAAATTAGTGCGGTTGGCTTTGGTTCTAGATTCGACTTCTTAGCCTCCACTACTAGGAACTCGATTTCCTGCAAATAAAAATGTACCTTATTACATAATATATACACCTACTGTTTCTGAGGACAGATTTAAATATTGATATTTTTTTTTTTTTAATAATTAGATGATGTATAACTGATTGGAAGACAACGAACTATGTATTAGCTATAGATCTGAACATTAAGGGGTAACACAGTAGCACCGCCGATCACGCATGTTGAAGGTAGGGGAATATGGGCTCTCCCATCACTTAAGCGCAAAATACATTATGTGGTAAGCGGTCTGGAAAGGGAATGCGCAAAGCGAATGTTTGCATTAGCTATAGATCTGAACATTAAGGGGTAACACAGTAGCACCGCCGATCACGCATGTTGAAGGTAGGGGAATATGGGCTCTCCCATCACTTAAGCGCAAAATACATTATGTGGTAAGCGGTCTGGAAAGGGAATGCGCAAAGCGAATGTTTGCAATCCCCCCTAGGTGGGTCATGACAGTGCAGTGGTGGGGGGGCTTAACCCTCGGCAATCCGGGCGGTTGCAGGGGCCAGTGGGGTCACCGGCCTTTGCTTGGCTGATCGGATTGTCGCTGGGTAACTAAGAAGACCTACGTGCGTGTGCTCCGCGCCGGCTTCATTCATCGGAGCTCGTGGCGGAGCATCAGTTTGGAGGCTCCAACGGTCCGTTGGAGCTTCACCGGTCACGCGCGCGCTGGGCCGAAGATCCGTACTCGTTCCTTGTGCGTTGAACCGAGGTATGGGTCTCGGTTCTGCGCAAAAAGACCGGCGCGGGACGCAGCGGGCGGATTCTCTCGGATAGCTCTTTCGTTTAGTTGGCAACGCACGCGAAAACGGAACTCTACGGCAGGGAAGGACCGTCTGGCAGAATACTGTGATCGCGGCTTTGTGGAGGGTGGTGAAGAGCCGGTAGTACCTAGCCAGCCTAGTAACCGCCCTCTGCTGTTGTCCGGAAGAGTGAACAACCGGCCTCGACACCCGGCCTAGTAACTCTTCCGATGACAACACGAGGTGGAGCCTGTCTCTCGGGCTGTCGCGATTGATGTGGAAATGTCAGACAGAAACCTCCTTTGGGGCGCCCTCTCTTAATGCCGTGTAGATGAGCGGCCACAGGAGCAGGGGTTATCCAAGAGTGTCAGGTGGAAGCGGCCTTCGACTCTGCGGTAGGCTTGGTGAGGCGATTTGTGAAGCGACTAGCCGTACGGCGAAAATCGACCCGTGTAAACCCCCCATAATTACAAATTTAGTAATTTAGCAGCAAGATGTACGTTAAGTAAATAGATACTTAATAATATGTATAAGTAACAAAATATATAAATTTATTATATACACTAGTTAATTCAAAAACATTAATAAAAGATGTTTTTCCGAAGTCAAAAATTACTTTTAATAGAATAAGAGCTGAAAAAATTGGTACAGGTAGTGTTCGAAAAATCGAACACTCGATAGATAATGGGTACCTACCGGTTTATCCCTTTGCGCGAACGATTCCGCAATAAGTCTTGCAACGTCTTGATGTTGCATGCCCTCCACTCGATGCCCATCCACAGCCAAAATCAGTTGCCCGACTTCCAAACCACCAGCTTCATACGCTGCCCCGTGCTCCTGTATAAAAATTCACGTTTTTATAAAAAGACATTTGATAAGCATTGGGTATCATTCTCTGGAAGAACTTCACTTGTGTTTGAAGATAAACTCTCATATCGGGCATAGATGTTTCCTCACAATGTCTCCCTTACCGATTCTCTTACGATGTCGATTACTGACGGGTAATGATCATAATTTTTATCATCAGCCCACAAGCGAGCACTGTTAGACATAGACCTTTTTAATATAACTATACCACACTCGATCTTTCGCCCTGCGTATCAATCTTTTTGCCTTCTTGAGATCATTCGGCCAGCGAGAAAGGTTCTGCCATGTGTTCTGTCATACAGAAGCCAAACGTTTGTCGCTATCCCATCCCCAAACGTTCAATACTTTATTTGAAAAGCACTTACATGTATGTTTATAATTCTTGGCAAGGGATGTTTAGTGTTAGCACCACCTTCTATAGCAATGCCTAAAATAGGTTTCGTCTTTTTGACAGTGATGTGCAGATTCCCATGATGATCTGAGACGACCCGAGCTGCTCTTCCTTCGTCCAACTGCGGATCGCCGTGTTGTAATCGCTGCATCGATTGATGTCTTCTTATTCCGCCACGCTCTTCTAGCAAAGCGCTGCCTTCTTCTTTCATATCAAAGCTTCGCGACAACTTGTGTGCCAATTCCTGTGAATACCATGAATGTTGAATTATTGATTTTTAATTGATACCTCATATAATTACTTAATATGTACATAATTTAAATGTTTACATTAATATATACACATCCATTGTATTTGCCTATGACCTATAAAATATTCTATATATAATATATACCACATCCACACTAAAATTCAAGGCTACAATGCTAATAACAGCAAATTTATCAGCCTCTAATTGCAGGTGCTTCGTAGTTGAGGACTCGTGTAGCTGGGTGGCAGAGGCAGTAGGTAACTTCCGGAGCTACACATCGCGAACAACGATATTATTTTAAATTTACTTCCAATGGGTAAACCATCACTTTTAAATCCGCTGAAGTAAACAGGTATACTCATACACTAGATTCCAATTTATTTGGAAAAATATTTTCATATTTGTAATCATTATTTTAAATGGTAAATTAATATTAAAATTAAGTAAATGCTTCAATATAACTTAAAATAATATAAACAGTCATTTTGGCCAGAAATTTCGAGTATGCATCAGAGTTTGTCAGCGGTAGAAATAACTGTTTTTCACGTAGGTACCCCTCTATTTTTTTTTGATATTTGGAAGCCATTCAAGAAAAGTCTAAAACAAATTTGTCCTTGAAAATATTTCCTATTGGAATCCAGTTAGACAGAAATCCAACTTCAATACAAGTAAATGCAACCCAAATTAAACAACCAGTCGGGTTGATTGTCTATCAGCTAACGAGTTGACTTACGACCTTATGCCTCTCAGTTACAGTCATGTAAAGTGATTTCTTTAAAATTAAACGTCGAATGTATCGAGAAGCTGAAAGTGAGGTGTGTGCTTGGATACTTGGAATTTCATGCGTTTCGATCACTCGGTGGCGTGGTACCAAGTTGTAAACAATTCAAGTGTTCATGAGAAGAGTTAGAACATATTTATCCTTTTTGTCAAAATAGGCAAAAAAACGTATTAGGAATAAATAAAAACTTCAATGCAGAAAAATTCCGTGGATATAGAAAACAAAATAGATTTGTAAATGCTAATTCGCCCCATGCGTCTATTTTATTAATAGGCTTTTTAGTAGCTAATCTATTCAAATTAATCTACCGATAATTTTTTTATACAAAATGAATGTCGAGTCTAAACTCTAAACGTGTACAACATCTACAAAGACTAAAAAAATCTGTTAAACCGGAAAATTGTTCGTTCAAACTTTTGCTAAAGTTTCTTCATGCAATAAGGTGGCGCGACCCATTCAAAATGTTCGATTTACTTCTACTGACTAAAGATGAAAAATCCGTGATGACAAACAAAATATTCGTAAAATGCGTAAAGTAGATACTACTCAATAAAACTTTTTTTTAATGGACAAACTTAAAAGTTTAATGCGTAAAATCAACACCGAATGATGTGCAAAACTGTAAAGAGATATCGTGAAGACAAACATTATCTAACACCAAGCGAGATTTCGTTTTAAAAGCATAGTTCCAATTAGAAAAAAATATATAATTAAGATATAATTTTTTTTAAATCATCGTGCAAGAAAGTATAAAAATAATTTCCAAATGTGCTAGGACAATTCGTCGGTCGTTCCGGTGACAATAGGCCGGGCCACTTACTAGAGGTCGTCCCCAGTACCATGATTTAACTTTCTGCGTCCAGCCACCGAGTGATGAGCGCAGGCCCTCGAGATAGCCGCACTGAAACATCACACTCACTCAGGACTAGAACTCAGGACCACACCCGCCTATATCACATCTCCTACCATACCACAGCTCCTAGGTCCTTCATTTTATACTCAACTATGTACCCATATGAACACTTAGTGCTTTAGTATTTATATTTGATATATAATAGTAAAAAAAAAAAAACTATTATATGTCACCAGGTACTTAAGACCGAGTAAAAATCGGATATAACCTTAAACATAATGTCTATTTTGAGTTATTGTAATTAAATTTATATAAAAGTATATTAATACAGAAATCAAGGATAAGAAAATTCTTAACCCCACCGAATTTTTAGAATTTTTGTTGCTAATAAAAACAGAATAAAAACAAAAATAAAATAACTGTAATAACTTCTTACACGTTTTGATGTGACGTATCAATTCGTCTTGAAAACTACTTCATTTCTTAAAAGTATTAAAATGGTTTGTGTATTAGTTGAAATTTTATTTGAATTATTTTATTTAATAACCTAATACATAAAAAAGTTTCTTTTTTTAAAAAAACCTTACGAAATATGCTCTAATATAAAAATGGTAATAATTAACTGACTTCTAAACATTTCTTCGAACATGGAATTCTAATTTTTTATTAGACATTACGGTAAGGTATGCCGTAAAGGCCTATGGACAGAGCAAACAAAAATTAAAATTATGTTTCTAGACACACGTGCACATATTTAAAGTAATTTCGGTTATGTAATATTTCATATTTCCCAATACTTCCTGCAAACATACTCTATCTATTTCTATCTGACCTTATATTTTCATATTTTATATATTTATGATTTTGATAAAAATAACTTCAACCTATAGTACACAATAGACTACTTTTTAACATTTCACGCGTGCGAGGTCTTAAGCAAAGGGTATTAAGTACAGTTCCAAGTGACGCCTGAAATAGCTTTCAATGGGTACGTACCTGATCCTGGATGTGATTGTTTTTAGTGGCATGGAACAAAAAGAGAATTAGTTGAGAACCTAAAACAGTGGGGTTAGGACTGTTAGAATTTATTACACAATCGGATATTGCGACTTTCAAGTCATTCAACAATTATTCATCCCGGTTTTGTTTCTATTGTCTCGCCAAATTAACTTTCCAACAATTGTGCTGTCTATTTAGTTAGACTCTTGTCAACAATTTCAACATAGAATTACGTTGCATTGTTATGTGGAAGGAAAAACAACTTAAAAAAAAAAACATACGTCGTGTAACGTTCGGTGCGTATTTTAATTAACTTGACTGTAAAGTGTGACTTTCATTTAACTTAATAAATATATTTTACGATTGCATAGTCTGATATAATTTATGTATAGTTATGCTTACGCACATATACTTTACTTAATATTATAAACTAGCTGGTGCCCGCGACTTCGTCCACGTTGAACGATGAAAGGTACCCTTTACATTTCCTTTCTGGTATCCCAGACAACGTGTATGCAAAATTTCATGGTGATCGGTTTAGTAGTTTTTGCGTGAAAGAGTTACAAACATCCATACATCAATACATCCAAACATACTTTCGCATTTAAAATATTAGTACGGACGGATATGAAAGTAACTGTCTGTCTGTCAGTCTGTTACCTTTTCACGCCTTAATTACTCAACAGATTATCATGAAATTTTGCATACACGTTGTCAAGGATACAGGAAAGGACATAGGGTACCTTTCATCCAGAAAAAAAAGTACTGTTTCCGAGGGATCATCTAAAATTATTAAAAATTATGGCAGCGCCACCATCGTCACAGCAATAAAGATGTCAGGCGTTATGTTACAAATTTGGTTTTAGAAAAAATATTCAATGTACAGATAGATAGAATAGATATAGATTATAAATTGAAAATTGAAAATTAAAAAAACAACAAACTTGACTTGGTGATAAATTTTACAGCTATACTACTATTTTGTTAAATAAAATCATAGGATCAATTACGATTTTACGATTATACAAGTAATAACGTAAAGATATCATTATTGAGGCGTATAGTCGCTTCGTTACTTGAAACTCATTGCACATATACCTATCAATTTATTTATTGGTAATATTACATACGGTACAGGGAACCCGTTAAGAATAGTTGGTTCGCCGAGGTTATGAACTGAAAGTTTTTAGGACGTAACGCTTACGGCATTCTGTTATTTGTTATGTGTTAGAAAAACTGCCAAAGAACCATGTTCTAACAAGACAATAAAATGCTGCTATTATCCTTATCCTAATCCTTACATAGGTTGAAATAGCTTTCCGCGTCTATATATCCGCTAACTCCTCCTAAACCAAGCAACGGATTTTGGTGCACTTTTCCTCATTAATTAGATCCTGTAAATTGTGATGGCGATGGCTGGATTTTGTAGCTGTATTTTAGATAGTGTAATCATCAGATAATTCTTGAGATTTGGACCAATGTAATTTGCAAAAGAGTGCTATCTCCTTTTCGACACTAGTCAAGCTCGGGAACCAAAGCAAGCAATTGGCAATTTTCACTTTCCTGAGCACTAAACAGAAACTGTACGCTTCGTTAATCGACGTAAATAACTCACAATTGATTAAATTACAAACTTTCTGCGATCGTGAAATGCGACACTGTAGGAAGGCATATTATTGCATCAATTTGCAAGTGTGTTAATTATAATATCACTATTGCAAAAGGAAATTTCAAGACGTAGTTGATTCAAGCCGTAGGAATTAGTGTAAAATTCATTACACTTTAGTTTCATCCGAGGATTGGGTGTGCTATAATTATCTCAATAACATCAAAAGCAGGTGCTTGCTCTGTTGTTTTTATGTTATGATTTCCGGTCAATCGAGTTTTGGGCTGATGTTCGCCGCGTGGGAACTAATAACGGTGTGAACAGTCGAAGCGATATAAAATAAAATTTTATGTATAAATCATCATTTATGACATAAATCAACACTTGTATAAACCTACCGGTGCTGAGAATAAAATAGAAATCAAATTAACATATTATAATTTCTACTAATACTTAAATTTAAAATTAATCCTGAGCGCCCTATTAGATCTACTAATAGGGCGCTCAGGTATGATATTTTTATAAAAAAAACCTGTTTTAGGTATAGACAATTATGTTTTGTTAGCGCCCTGACCCCGGCTTTGCACGGATTAAAAAACCTTCCACATTTTTCATTCTTTTCATAAGTGTAAACCAGATTAAAAACCGTTAAGTGGTTTCCAATTTTTCAGTATCATTTAATATTTAACGATAAAAAAAACTTCTCGGTACCTTATCATTTATTATCTAACGTGTCCATATTTCTAAGTTCCTTATCTCTTAGACACTATTTTCGGCTCTGCGTTGTCAAATCCGTCTGTTAGCATCTCCTTGTTTAAGCAAATTAATATCTTTACTAGTGTTATAAATATAATCTATCATTCGATTAAATCACAGTTTGCTAAGTCACTGCACCGATTTTAAAGATATTTAGACATTTCAACGTGCAAAGCTGCTGAAAAAAACTAGTATGGTTCTTATTATATCTGAAAACTTATTACGTTTTCACCGAACAAATTTTGTTCAAATTTGGCAAGATAATAGATTGAATGTAGGAGATATTATTCAGTTATTACTCTCAATCTGAAACACAAGCAAAGCCGTGAGCGAGAACTATAGTGATAGATAAGAACTTATTATATCTACGAAAGTGTATATAATCTTAAAGGAATTGTCATAGCATAGTCTAGAATTCTCGTTGGAGGTAATACTGGGGTAATACGGCACAATGCGCAACTCAAACTGTTTAACTTGTGTACAGACTGTTGAATGACGGCGCGGTGGGACGGGAGGCAGCGCTTGCGCAGCTGGTGTCAAGTGAACTCGATTCGCGCAAACCAGCTGCCGCGGCTGCGACCGTCGTCGCCGAGTCGAGTCGCCTAATCGCCGCGGTGGTGGGTCAGTCTCGCTTCAACCACGGCCGTCAGTGCACGTGTGAACAGGTGCAACTCTCACGCCTTGTTTACAAATTGAAGGCAGTGTAACACTTGTTGCCGAACAGGATAATTGTGACTGGTAAGTTTATAACAACCTTCAAACAATGTTTAGTGTGACCCTCGATTCGCAAGAAATCAGCACGTTCACGTAAACAATAACAATGTGGTCAAAGCTTTTGTTTTCACCAATGCAATAACGTGCGCGGATAAATCACGATCCATTCATTTAGAAAAGAATAGGTGCAGTTTAGTAGTTCAAGACTTGTTAAAATTTCACAACTAAATTACAATAAGTAGCCGTTTATATTTTATTATTTTTCAATGCGGAAGAAATCGCGGGCACCAACTAGTTACATATATGATAATATGTTACTTTGGGTTGGTATTATGTTATCGTATGTTACGGCCACATTGATCACTGCAGACCGCAATTCGTAGACTGGTTTTATTTAGGTCATGAATATCCTTCTTTTATGATACGATACGTGCTCTGTACCTACAACTCTCAATTCCTAATGTATTCACCATGTATTACCTAAAATCGAGTGCTAATGCTAATAGAGTTAATATCAAGGTATCCTCATTTATTAGTATGCTGACTAAGAAACATCTCGACACGGTTGATTTGAGCGTTTAGATTCACCAAGGATCGCTCTTAACAGTTCTGGCCTTCGCCGGATTTGTAATGTTATCAATTACTATTGTAAAATATTCAACTTTTTTATTCGCCTACTTCACAGGCATCGTGGTTCCCTGACACAGATTCCGTTATAAAAGTGTTGATAATTAATTACCATTCACTTAATGCCGCCGTCAATATTTCTGACATAAATTTTTTCAGTTGACTTCCAAACATGTTTATCATTTGTGACAATTCTTTTTTCTTCTAGCAATTGAGATTATAGGACGTTAAAGTTAATAAATAAATATACCCAATCTGAACTAATTTTCCAACAACAGAGAGGTTGTTTCGTGGAATTATCAAATTACTTTATATTAGCCCACTGGTCGAAATTCGATCATAATAATTTTTAGCAAACAAAACTGTTTCAATATGGTTTCAATTTTTTTACATTAATAGCACTCGTCAATAACTACTAAACAAAAAAAAAGAAAATTAGTACACAAATGAGAATATTGTAATGAACTGTCTATTGGAAACCCTCACCCTGCTTCGCATGGGTGCATTTTTTTATTTTTCTATAAATTATATAGACAAACCTGCGTTGGCCCTTTTTCTATTAGTGAAAACCGTATAAATATGTACCTGTTGGGTGGTTTATAAAAAGTTTGCGGAGAAACAAGGTGCAAACCTTATGTACATTCTTCTGTACAAAATCCAAATACAGACAGTATTTTCTGTAAACCAATCAACAATCTCCACTATTCAATTCTTATTATTCACCTCAATAGTACCTCCTCTTTCCTGTGTAGCGACAAGTCCGTTCCTATCAAAATAGCATTGATATAGTATAAGTAAATACATTGACTTAGGATATACCTACATACTAAGTTATTGAGAGCACGATCTGGAGATGGCGTGTTTGCTATGAGGCTAACGTAATAAACAACCTTCCTTATATAGACAGTTCGTTTAGAAATTGTAGAACGATAACCTATCGACCCCACAGGAAAACACCGTTTTGCCGGTACAAAGGCAAATTTTCAAAGGAACTAACCCGTTCTTTCTAAAATCCTTCCTTCTTTGAATCATCTCAATCGGCGACTTTCAATTAACATTGGTTCTTAAGTACGTACAGGAGAACAATTTCGTGAATCTGCCCACCCTGTGGTACTCATCACAGTTAGCTCGTTGTTAGCTCTTAGTAAAAGAGATTGGTTTCGACCTCACGCGGCCCGTGAGACACGGGCGCACGACCAACACGACGAGATTTCATCGGGACCTAATGATCTCTGTTACCCGGAACACAACACGATCTACACCCATTATTACTTCTACCAACAGTTCTAATGCTGGTGGGCTTTCATTTTCATTTGCTGTCGTTGTCTTCCTGCATTTCATTCGATTATTAGTTACATGACAAGAAAGATAAAAAGAGGAAAGCGCAGATGCAGGGACCAGTTATTTTTCTACTTGTCGCGATTTTTAAAAGGATTTCTAATTGTTTAAACATTATTTATGACGAGCTTCTTAGTCGTATGATTAAGATGTCAATCCTAAAAGGATTAACATCATAGGTAACAATTTTAACTTTCTAGTTTTACATTTTTAGCAAAAAGCAGCACTTGTTACAACTACCTACTTCTACATTTCAAGCAATTTAACATCTAATATTAATAATATGTATCGAAAATATTAAGTGGCTGTCAGCTTATGTATATTTCTCTTCTAACTTCTTCTAAACCACCCAAGGGAATTTGATAAGGTTTTAACTAATGAAGAGTAATAAACTAAAAATATTTTAATTTGAATTCGATTCTCAATACGGACTCAAACTTTCTGAGTGTGCTTTCAGTCTCTTGTGTGGTTTTCATTGTACAAGTTCATGAAACTTAATTTGTTTAATGACTGTTATTAATAAAAAATGATAAATAAAAGGCCACTACATAAGGTGTTAAATTATCTTTGTATTGTGACTTTTACCAAAAAGGACTGCGCGATTTTAAATATTCTTGCTGATATTTTGTGAAATTTAATCCTCAAACATTTAATATGCTAACACCACACAAAAATGAGAATACTTATATTATTATATTCCAAATGTTAGATACTTAGCTCAACTTAATACCTAATGCAATAGCCAACCGTTTCAGAGAAATTTATGGCGTCAAACGAAATTTCGCGACCCAGCTGTTACGGCCGTAGTGAGTTAACATAAAAATTAATATGCATAATAAGTTAATATTTGGATTGCAATGACAACAAAACGCAATTTATGACAGTTTCACAATGCGCCATTTTATCACAGTTAACGATCAAGCAATTTGTGTTAAGGACGCACTTTTAACTAAAATACCATATTTATTTTAGTCATTTAACTCATAAACTGTTTGTATATGTAATAACATTAATAATTTTATGCCTACATTAAAGTGTGAGTGTAACGGTTTTCGTCTTTGGTAATAAATATATAATGTACTAGCTGGTGCCCGCGAATTCGTCTGCGTTGAAAAATAAAAGATATAAGGCTTTGACATACATTGACGCATGATATACTTATGCCAAGAGTTGGATCTTAATTTTTAGATAAAGTGGCCCACGTGGAATATTTTCCTCTTTATAATATTAGTATATAGACTATATAAGTATTATATATGATATTATTATATTAAGTATATAGATTTTATTAGTATAGATTTGTGCACTAATGATAAAGAGTTTTAATTTTGTAATTTATAGGTCTTTAATTTTGAGTGAATCAACCTACTATTAGAAAAATCTAAAATAACTCCCTATTAATTATAAAATTATCTTAGTATATTCTTTTTAAAATAATATAAAATGAGAATTGTTTCATTTTCACATTTGTGGTTTTTAAGAAAGAATTATTATCTAGGTCACAGTGGATGCTTCTCCATTAAAATTTGTCTTCACTAGGATAGATATTTTTATTTTTCCTTTTTTTTATCTGGCGTTGCCACTATAATACAAAAAGTTTTTTTTTTATTGATCGTACGTGACCTAAGATTTTTTTAATTCTAACAATAAATGCAAAGTCGTGGGAGGGAGGTCGTGTTTAGAGATGCGATAGCACGCGGTCGTCCGGGGTCGTCTCGACCGGTCGGTTAGTTCTAGTACCGCTAAACAAACAATTCCACTATTTACTATTCCCTAACAATGCAACCAGTTGGCCTGGAATACTTTACTGCCCATTCCGGTAGGCAACGTAATAGTCAATTATTTTTTCAAAAATCCCGATGTAGGGATAACACAGCACTCAGGACTGGTGATATACACATGGGTATTTTGGGTATGTGGGACGGCATATTTTTAATACCTGGCACATTGGATTTTAATAAAATCCAATTAAGATTTTAAGTAGAAAAAAAAGTTTTCGAAACTGTCCGCGTCTGTTTGTTTCTCCGCTGACTACTTCTAAACCACCCAACGGATTTTGATGCAGTTTTCACTAATGAAAAGAGGAATATACAAGGAAGGTTTGTGTATATAAAAAATTGCATCCCGGGTGAAGCCGGGAGTCGGTCGCTAGTATATTATAAGCACTATAATATAAACACATATTTACCTACATATTATATACCTATTTTATATTTACAGTATGTTTATTATACACTATATGCGTATAATACTCATAATACCACTGGAAAGTGCAAGAAATGCAATTATAAAAATAGAAAGCGTCACAGCCAAAAACGTGGTAGGCACGTACATATTATGCAGGAAATAACGTCGACTTGGTTTTCTTGTCTAAAAGCAGTAAGAACCACTCACTCACAGCACTGTCGTGTGACCAAACAAAAGTTAGTCGGTCTGCTGAACTATAGAGCCTACAGACTTTTGTCTTGTTTTCTATAAAGTCGCTATGGAAGAACTTTCTTCCGAGCATGTTTGCTTTAATGAAAAATAATTCCCTTTAAAGACCTCATGTTTCACTTAGGTTACATTACATTACGACTTTTTTCTCAAATTTCCGTGTCGTCTATTGACCGATTCAACGACACCATACGGAATAACGGTGCAGTCAAAATAACGGCATTGGAGTAGATAATATGATGTGATTTCTATCTAACGATGGTCATAGAAGACGTTGAATAAAAATTTAATTTCCGTATTGCCCTCGAACCCATTAGCCACAATGGCTTAATGATATTGGCGAGTCATCGTAAAAAACTCAACTGATTGCATGTAAGAAACGATAGCCGCGTAACATCAAAGTAATGTGTATTGATTATTCGACACAACAATCTAATAAAGTAATAACGAATTAACTGTTTTTTCTCGTTAACCGATATAAGACTAGATTTTTTTTCTACTTTTTATCATTACAAATCGATACTAGCCAAATTATTTATCTGTACTACAATGTCTAAGAGATAATTAAAGTATTTAATTTTAGTGAGGATAATCTTTAAAAATCTCTTGTTTAAATATGTGTGTCATAGATAAAAAAGCTTCTAATATTTTATACATGGAAGCAGAAGTAACTTCACCGACTCATTATAACTAACTTTTATAATGAGCTATATTTAACTTTTATAAATACAACTGTATACAGAACCACTTGTGGTCAACGTGTTGTCTACGCACACTTTTTACACACAGGACCAACTGGAAATATTTTTTATGTACTGACAACAAAGTGAAAGTTTTTTTTATACTAATCCGTACAGGTACGAGTAAGTGTAGTGTCACGCACGAGAACCAAGCAATTTGACAGCCACGTGACAAAAAATGTATAATTTCACTAAAAGCAAAAGAAAAAGAGAAAAGTTTTACAAAAAAATACATATTACAATTAAACACATGACAAAATAGCCATGACAACTTTTAAAACGTGACGTAATTGTAATTTTTAAAATGATTCTTATTTAATTCTTATAGATAGTAATTTCTGTTGGACTTATATTTCCATGTTTATTAGGAAATCTGATTGACATTACATAAGACAAAATCAAGTTTGATATGCATTTAAATAACTGTGACATAAATGTTGAGGATAATATTGTAAATGTCTTTACATGTAGATGCATATATAAAATATATAAAAATATAATTCTTTTTATTTAAAATGTTTTAAATATAAAGTATGTATTTATGTAAAGATAAGAAATCATTGTGTAGATATAATTTTATGTACGGTGATGAGGTAAAAGCGACGCGATGTCTTGTGCACCGTTCAATTGTACATACGACGAGCACGCGACGTTCAGCCTTCCACTTCCGGCAAGTCTTGAGACTGTTCAAGCGGATCGAATTCAATAATGTATCGTTGTCTTTCCTGAATATGTTTATTAACGAATGCTTAATTAATGAGATGAAATTATCAATGCTGTTATTATCCATAGATATTCTATTGATAATAACAGCATTGATCACAGCATCGGTTATCAGAGCATATTCCCCTTTGTCCTTTATTGTCATCTATCAGAGTCGGAAACGCATTTTATATGTAACTTTGTAAGAATGCATATTAAAAATAATTAAATAATTGAACTACTTACTGCTAATTTGAATTATATATTTAAAGAATTATCTGTCATCAGTATTTGCAGCGACACAGCGACTAACGTTTCTTATATTTGAATGACATTGTATTGAATGTAATAAGTAGTTATAGAGAAGTAATTGATAGTTTGTACATAAATTTCTCGGAAGTCGTCGCGGAAAGCGCCCACGATTCTGAATCACGACCATTATCCGAACTGAACTAGTACACGGTGTACTTATTCGTTTGTGGAGCCGCTTTCTTGAACGTGCTATACTACGGACATTATCTTGAATTAATTTTGCTTTAGAAGGGATACCGTTGATCTTGTTTGACGATAGCAATTTCGTGATGCATTTTCCTTCTCCTTTGTTTTTAAAACTTTTATTAAAGTTTTTTTTAAGTTGTAAAAGTGATAAAAGCATGCAGATATAAAGAAATATACGATAATAATTTGCCGTAATGTAATGGTTTCTACCTGTTTATTCGGCCGTGTTTCGTAACAAAAGAGTAGCCATAACTTTTTGGTCTTTAGTTGTGTTGCGGCAACGAACTTGCGAAATATTGTATAGCTGGCGATACAACGACGCAATTTTGAATAATTTTAATATTGGCAGACCACACAGTTCGCAGTCTGACTTACTGGTGGCCCTCTTATAGAAGAGCATGGTGAAATAACAGCATTATTTCACCGTGAAATACATGTGTGATGTTTTGTTCGGTGTGTGACTAAAGGACTCTTCATCCCACTAAGGTCAACAGCGCACATGAAAAACCTATCGCTTTGCCTTTTCTATTAAACGAGGGTAGCCACCTACCATCTTGTGGACCGTCAGTCTGCCTGTCGAATTTTACAACAATTATATCAACAATAATAATTCACTGAAACGCACAGTTTGAAGTCTAAGAAAGCGTCTAACAAGATTGCCACTGTGTGTAGTTTAGACACACTTTCGCTGGTGAAAGCCAATCGTGCGTTAAAAATCTTTGTTTTAGCAGCCGAGATGCGCGGGCGAGCTCGTTTATCATGATTCATAACAATGTGACCGGGACAATAACCTATTACGACGAAGCGTTATTAGCATACAATAAATAATTATTTACTTATATAAAACCGATATGTATACATATTTGCATGCTACTTACACTAAACAAGACAAGAATGTGTACGTGACTGCTTGTTTGTACATAACAGTACTTATCTATACTTAGTACCGCAAGGATCTCAAAAATGGAACTAATACCGCCATCTTGTAAAACGTCACACACAATGACAGTTCTTGTGACGAAAATATCTTGGTTTCCATTTTCCCTTTTTCTGGCCTTGCTGGTAGTGATAGAGCCATTAGAAGAACTATTAAATCCACATCTTCCCAACAACATCATCTTACACAACTTAACTCTCTGTTAACTTACACAGGAAGTTTGCAAAAAAAAAATGTGTAGAATCTTTTGTCAGAAGTAATCATAATCCTATTCGTAGATATTCGCGATTTGAGCAAAAACCTGAAAAAAGTTACCAGTGTTACCAATTACAAGTGAGTCGATTATGGCTAACTTATACGAATTTATTAATTCATTGCATCATTTAAATTAGAATGGGTAAGAAAATATCTATATCAGCTATAATAATCACATTCTTATAAGTTTCAATATTCTTTAACAGCCATTTAAGAATAAATTGATAAATCTCTCGTTACGCGGCCGTTATTTCTTAGTATTTAGAGTTGAAATCAGAGTTTCACCATTGGCGTTTAAAGTCTGACCATCGCTTCGCCCTGACTTGCACAACTAATTGGCCAACAGCGACGATTATCTGAAGCAATACGTGTTGTTTGGTGCCATTCAGATGCGATTGTATCTGTTATATCACTAATTTCTTTAACAGGTGCTTCGAAATACATCTTAAAATTATTAAAGTTTTTATTAATTTAAAAGGTGTCGCATTATCTATACTTTTACTAATATTATAAAAAGAGAAGATTTATATTTTTGTTTGTAATGAATAAATTCAAAAACTACTGGACTAATTTTAAAAGCTCTTTCACAATAGAAACCTACATTATCAGCGAGTAACATAAGCTATATTTTATAAAGTTACGCGGGTAAAGTCGCGTGCAACAGCTATTTATGTATGATGATGATGATGAAAACCGCATCAAAATCCGTTGCTCAACGGATTAAGAGTTAGCGGATATAAAGAGGGATAGACTTGGAAAGCGATTTTAATTAATACTATGTAAGGTTTTATGATTAGTAATTCACAGTCATATATTGGGCAGCCAGTATGACAGGAGTAACCATGTCTTTTGGTGATTGAGTAACGGATGCCTGAGCCCATTTCCGTATCTCTTATCCTCTATCAATTATCAAGTTTAACATTTCTTATGCTTGTAGGCTACTATACCTATCTAACAACAAGTAAGTATACAGTCAAGGTAAGAGCCAAATTTAAATAAAAAACTAACTTTGTTCACAGATAAATCCGTCCAAAATGGAGAGTTGGCTGGATGACGTGAAACGCGTAAGAATTCCCCGACCTAAGTTCGGTGGAAAATATCCCACGGAACCACCTAAGGACTATCTCGAAGATTGCAGCCCTGATTTCGGTGGAAAACCGCGTCACATCGCCGACAAAGATCTCAACAAGGCGACAGAGGAACTCCGACGAACGCTACAAGAGAAACTATGACCTCGAAATCAGCGGTAGACTTAATTTAGCTTTAAATGTAGTTGTTAGATTAATGACCTCACGTTCAGAGGTTTTACCGATTAACATGCATAGGCAATTTGTCTCTCCTCCACAAACGAATATATCTAATTGATTCGCGGAATTTTTTAGGCACTTGTCGCACTTGTATGTTGTTCTTCCTAATATTGGAACAGACTTTTATGTTCTGAGATACTACGACGTACATGTAAGAAAAAGATTACACAACCGTTATTTTATTAGAAATTAACGACCCATATCTGACCATTGAGTTAAAACTCAAGGATACCTGTTTTTGAAGTTGGTCTTGATACAAAATTTCAGGCCATATCTTTGGTATGATCGTGTGGCGTCTGTGTTTTTTTTTTAAATATATCAAATTTGGATCTTCCTGTTAAAATTGTTGATCAAATAATTTTGTTGATTATTTATAATTTAAGGGTTATAAATATGTTATAATTTACTATCACTCTTTTTTGACTTTATGTACCAACAAGAAATTATACATAAAAACTGTATCAGTATTCTTTATAAATAAAATATTTTTTAGATTCTAGGTGATAGTTAGACTGAACGAATACTATATAAGGTTACTCGTATAATAAGTAATGGTTATTATTAATAAAAAAAAAAATACAATTTTTAACGATTTTCTCTTATTTGTCCTTAAAAGTCGTCTTTACGTTAATTTTGCTTTACACCTTTTTTTAAAAAAAAAAACAAAGCCTCCAGCATGCAAATTTGAAAGTGATATAAAAATATTTTTGTGTGTTTAATTAGTTCCCAAAATAGCCGTAAGCTGGTTTTCTTTCATATTAACTTCAACTTTCGAAAATTAGCTAGAATATATTATTAACATCGTCATAGCAAAATTTAAACCCGTTAGCTGCAATCGGTAATTTAATTTACACAAAGAAACAATTCCCATTTTCTTGCTTTTTTTTAATGCCCGACGCAAAAAACGCAAAAACGTGATGTTATAAGTTTGATGTGTGTGTCTGTATATCTGTCTGTGGAATTGTAGCTCCCAAACGGATGGACCGATTTTGATCCCTTTTTCGTTTGAAAGCTAACGTGATCGGTATCGTTCTTAGTTATAATTTATGAAGATCTGTTCAGGTGTTTGAAGACTATGTAACTTCGGTGCTATTTCCATGACATGGTAACCTTGACCTGATGTCTGCGGGGCACCCAAGTCTTCAGCATCTTACAGCATATAGCGTGTTTGGGCTCATAAAAAGTCGGGGGTTATTTAATATATAATTTTAATTAATAGCTTGTTTCAAGCAAGCATGAATTTCAAGAAAATTTACTGTGACTAACAAATTTGATGAATCTCTTTAAATGAACTTTTAACTTCTTAAACTTAGATTTCTTTGGGAAAAAGTGATAGCGAACTTCTCACGTTAAAATACATTTTAACCCGCTTCGTTTGATTCCCTTTTCGCAGGAATTCGCACGAAATCCAATCGTCCCTCAATTTTGCTTTTATGGCGTCCCATCAGGTCGGCAATCAAATTTTTTCATCTATTGACGTCTACAAAAATTTATTTAGGTAGGTAGATACCTACGTTAAGTTTCTCAAACAATCGCACAACGGTTATTGATTCATCATTCCTGATGTAAAGTTATAAAGAAAAAGATATTTTGTACATTTCGAAACTAGTTTTATCGAGTGGGACCATTGAGACCAGACCAGAGAACTTTACATCTATTACATAAGTAGTTTTTCTTTTGTAACAAGAAATATGATCATTTTCAAAGTATACACTTATTTAACGCCTACTGCTTACAAATGCTTAGAGGAAAGATTGAGAAGACGATGCTCTATAGTTGTGTCAAGGAGCTGGCATTACGCCAAACTGCTTTGTATTGGCGAAAAAAACGACAATATAATTCTGATATATGAATTTTTCATCACACAATCAAGGCTACACTTTCCTAAGAACATGATATAAGGTATTTAGGAGCTTTGTAGGAACGCACAAGGAAAATGTTTTTATGTTTTATACCAAAAATCTCATAAGAAAAATCTATCATATGTATATCTATAGATAATTTATCACGATTTAGTAGAATTATTTCGTATAAATCTGCCCGATTCAAACTTTTTAAGTATTGTCTAATAATATAACTATATTTGAAAAACTGTAAATTTATCTAAGTTTTAATTTTACTCTAAGAAATAAAATAACGCTTTTCTGCTAAATCTGCTAAGTCCTCGCCTTAAGCTTTCTTAGAAAATGGTCTAGAAAAATCGCTCCATTTGAACGATTGTGCACAAAATATGAGTTGACATAGCGTGAAGTACTCACAGAGTCGTCGTAGTGTTGTGTGTGTAGCGCTGTAGTACTGCCCTCTCTAGAGTTGCATGGTGAAGAGTGTCGTCGCGAGTGGCGTCCCTCTTCTTCATACTCCTGAACAAATTTTACAAACATAAGCACACATTTATATAAAAAAAACCCATTTAACGTTTAACTTAACTCTACAGAATTAAACTACTCAAAAAAGAAATACGTCATTATCCCGGCGGGTTTTCGCGGAATTGCGACGCCGACATTTAAAAATAAAATACTTCAAAAATACGTTAAGGTAAAGAGAACGTTCTCCTACTTTAATACTAATATTAATTATTATCGTTAATACTAATATTAATTATATGACACACTGGTATGAACTTTAGGAAATCAGTTTCCTTACCTTCACACTGTTACTTGAATAGTGAGCAGGCGAGCAATATTATTTCCTCACCAACACACCAGTGTGACAGAGCGGTGTGAAGGTCGTGGGTAGTTTTGATATACTCAACTATTATATACAGAATTTGAAACATAGAATACCGCTTCTGTCATATTTTGTGTAATCCAATACATCAAAACCACCAGCTCCATGAGATATAATGGCGAAATTTTCTATTCTGAATGCTAAAAACCAAACTAATAGACTGGATTCTTCAAGCTGTTCGATAACTCACGATTCCGATATGTTGTATTCGTCTCATAGTATTGAAATTTTATGAAAACTTCCTACTAACTAATTAAAGTTAACTAATGGCACTATTACAAATTCTAAAGGCACAACATGCACAACATAAAACACGACACGCAAGAATCAATCATAAGCCAAAGTACACACAGTACACAATGATATTGACAGGTACAGTCTATAGGTACTAAAACACTTGGAAGTTGAAAATTAGTATAGTAATGGTATTACAAAGGTGTGGATCAGCTAAGCCTCGCATTCAGACTGCAGCAGGGATAACCGACTGTCTCGACGATGCAATTGATTTTTCTGCTATTTTTGCATGTTGGCACAGTTTTGCGCCAAACAACATGGTAGGTACGGAAATGAAGAATTACAGTGTAGCTACTTGTGTAGGGTCACGCGACTTGTCGACTTCTTTAACTAAGTTAAAACACGAGAATTACTTTTGCCTGTTTATTGCTTTCAATGTGTATTAAGTTAAGCAGATTAAGTTAAATCCTGCTTAAATAGTGTAAAACTTAGTCATCAAATGCGCCATTTCGTACATTTCCACTTCTTGTAAGCAATCACTGACATTTAGAAAATTTCTTCTTAAAAGTTAACACATATAAAGTAAATAAATAAGTAACGACTAAGTGTTAAGGTAGTTAAATATTTAAAAAGCAAAGAAAAAGTTAATATTTCGTAAGAAAGTTCTAAAAAAAATTAGGGCAATTAATTGGCTCAAGTAAATTTTTGGTCAAACAAAACGGATTGAATTGTATGACAAAAGATTAATTTTTGTGGTCCCTTGACGGACAGAGACAGACAGCAACTTTGTCTTATGACATGTATAGAAGAAGAACACTTCGTGTACCGATTTTCACTCGCTAATGCAAGGAAGGTTTAATTTGAAGTTGCTTTCCGCGTCTGTTCGTACGGCCACAAACTCCTCCTAAACCACGCAACAGATTTTTATGTGCGGTTATAACCAAAAGATAGGTAATTTTTCACAGATTTTTTTTATATATAATAAAACATAATTAAGTTTTTCTTGGGCGAAGCCGGGTCGCTAGTCTATACTAATATTATAAAGAGGAAAGATTTGATTGTTTGTTTGTTTGCATTGAATAGGTTCCGAAACTACTGGACCGATTTGAAAAAATCTTTCACTGTTGGGAAGCTATAATATCAGCGAGTATTTTATAAAGTTACGCGGACGAAGTCGCGTGCAACAGCTAGTTAAATATACAAGAAGGTAAGTATTAATTATAAATTCAACATATAAACTTGGTACATATTAGACAAAAACTGCTCTTCGGTAAGAACCTTAAATTCTTGTAGCAAAATGTTAACCAATTCTCGGACTAATTGTAAAAAAGCTAAAAACATTCAATAAGTATCATATATAAACAAGGCTTGTTTAATTGACTATTTCAACTATTAAAATAAGTTTATAAATTCATTCATTTAATTATAAATGTAACAAATGCTTTACGAGGTAAATTATTTCTCGTTCGCAACGAATTTTTTGAAGAGACTCGGGAAATGTTTGCACATTTTCAACGATTTATTGCCGTTTTATAATAACATCAGGCGCTACAAAGTTTATACACTAATTAATCATACTCGACCACAACATAATTAAAACATTTCATTACTTTTTCGAATATTTTATGCAAATTTAACTAATTAATTCATTTGCGAGAAGTACAATAAGAATATACTCATACGTTTACATGAATTTTGAATTAAGTGTCGATGTTAAAAGTTAGAAAATATTTGAAACCTTTGCCATAGCTCGTAGATCCATTGGCACGTAGTCGCGGAAAGCGACGCGGCGTCGCCGGCGCGACATCGTTGCGTCGTCCCGACGCGCCGCGGACTGACGGAACTACTGACTAAACAGCCCTACAACCGGTCCGAGCCTGAAGAAACGCCCGCCCTACGCACCCCTACAGCCAAAGCCTAAGGGCTGGTTTACACTGAATTCATTACTGACTTAAATATCAAGACCTGATTTGCTACTTCCACATGTTTTTAAGAAAACAACCTGCTGTGAACTCACTTTATGATTTTTGTTGAAATGAGAAATAATGCTTATAGCATTAGTGTTACTAAGAATTTTAGTCATATTGACGAATAAAAATCTACTGTAAATTATACTAATATAATTGGTAGTTAATTTGTTTGTTACATTATCACGCCTTAACTACTCAACGGATCACCATGATAGGATCCACAAAAAAGTACTGTTCCCAAGGGATGATGATCCCTCGGGAATATAAAAAAATAGCTCCTGACAAAAACATAACAGCAATAAAGATTTAATAAATGTTTTAACAGCTAAGAAAAAGAGGCCCAGACGAAGTCGCTGGCAAAAACAAGTTGTAGATATTTTTTTATTAATGTCTTTATGGTTTAAATAAAATACTATATGTTGATATATTAAGATAAAAATGTTTACTAACTTGTGCAATAATTTTTTTTAAATAGAGGGCGAGTATGACTTCTGCAAAAATGGGTTAATTTTATAATGGGGTGGCATTGAGAGTGTCAGCGAGCATTTACATACCATACTTGGGAAACAATGTTTTCTTTGTGTAGATAATTAATTTAAAGTAGGCAAAGAGTTTAACATTTTTATAATACATAGAAGTAGTTTGTAGTTTATTGCTACAAGTTCAAAGTAATTATTTTCATTTAATACGTAATTTTTTTAAATTTATTTTGTGACGTGGAATTTTATAAGGTTTTTTTTTTTAAATTAAAATTAGGTTGTATTATTTTTACTCAACTTTTCGTTCGTAACTTATTCTTTTGGGTTGGTCAGATAGATATATCCTAGGTTTATCTTATTCATTAATAAACTTTTATAGAAAAAAAAATGTAATATAAAAAAATAAAAACATCGGATTTATATTAATGTTAAACCATACGTGATGTTATTATGATAACTTAATTTCGTCATAAAAATGTACCGAAAACTTATTGACAAACATATTTCGCCATTTCTTGTGAAGAAAATGATAAATTATTTGACATTTCGTGATATCCCAGAGTCGTTTGTGTACATTCAACATAATTCGCATATTATTATACCTATGAGCTACCTACATATATATAGATACGTGTAGGGTACATTATAGGCATAAACCGCAAGAACCCGCGCTCGAATGCGTACCAAATAACACGTATAATTAACTTGGTAATTACTTTCGCTCGTGACGTTCGTTATGAACACATTTCTCTAATTGGCAATATTCATTTATACATTAAAAAATTAATGAAATAGTCCCTTTAAAATGTACGTCGCAAAGGTAGAAATTGTACATCACAAATTATAAGACTTAACCTCAAGATTAAATGAAAAGCTTATGTTTGACTAGCTGTTCCCGCGACTTTGTACGCGGTGTGGTTTGTTTTAAAAAGTAAAAAAAGAGTATCCTAAATATTATTTCCTAATATAATTTGGTGAGCAAATTAGTTGAGTGACTCAGGGACCCGGGTACGATTCCCGGCACTGCCAACGCTGGATATTAAAGTTGACTCTGGTCTGGGTGTGCAAGGTTAAATGTATGGTTGTTCATACTACAAACATTTAGGTGTTTGTAAAAAATAAAAACCGTAATTAGCCGTATATGCCAAAAAAATATCTGTAAACTTTTAGTGTTTCAAGTCTTGGTGATTTAATTTTTATTATATTTAGAAAGTTTGGAATGCATTATAATTGCAAAATATCTCAATTATGGGATAACATTGATTTTATCATATACTAATAGATGAAAAGAGCTAAGAGATTTTTCTGGGATTTTATGGTAATTAAACATTTACCAAATATACATATAATATTCAAACTGTTCCTTTGTAATTTTGAAGTATAAATAATTAATAAATCATCAAAAAAAGAATTACAAGAACTTTTACTTTATTTAACTTTTAGCTTTTAGTTTAATATTATTATATAATAAAAACATTGAAGTACACATTTTTCATTTTTTTTAGTAGAAAATAGATAATATAAATTTTTATATAACTAAAAAGAAAAATTAATTATAAAAAGTTTAATTGTGATTGTAATGGGCTCGTCCGGGATTTGAACCCGGGACCTCTCGCACCCGAAGCGAGAATCATACCCCTAGACCAACGAGCCGTTGCAGCTACTTACTAAAATAGGTCACTAAACTCGCACATTTCATTGCTTAATACTTACACTATAAGTACGAGTAACAATGTAATTCTTCTTTAAACGTAACCCTAAGATGCAGTTAAATCGAATAAATAAATAAATATCTTCACACAGCACCATCTATCTAGTTCCACATAAAGCAACTATAGGCTTGTATTATGGATACCAGACAGTTGATATACTATATAGATTACTTTTTGTTTTGTAAATACATACATATTATGGATACAAAAATCCATGACTCAGGTACAAAGGTAAAATGTTAAACACATAAACATTTGGCTCTAGCGGGATCCGAACCCGCGACCGTTTGGTTAACACTAGGGTTACTAACCACTAGATCAAACGTGTCGTCAAATACAATATTTAACAAATGCGACGTTAGAAAAAGACATTTTACTTTGAATGAATATGGAAACGTTTTTATTTGTAAAATAAACGAGTTTTCTATCGCACTGAAGTAAGGGACAGATCCAATTCCTTAATCGATTCTAATCATATTTGTTATGGTATTATTATATGATAACTGAACTATTACGGCGATATGTTCCGTGAGGAATAGAGGCTATTTTTTATATTCATGCGGCCGAAGCCGCAGGCAAATATAGTTTAAAAAATACATAGACTCTTAAGAGTTTACTCACTTTTTTAAACACAAAACAAGAGAGACAAAACATAGGTATTTTATTTCATGCATTTAGCTATTTTAAATTCTAATTTATTTTTAAATGATCATTTAGATGTACCTATAGTCTGTCAAAAAAGTGTAGACATTAGAAAGTGGCAATACTATAGTGTTGTCTCTTTTTTATTAACTATATGGTTATAATGGAACAACACTACAGTGTTGCCACTTTTTAATTTCTACACTTTTTTGACAGACTGTATATACATACACGATAAACACAATAATAGAGTAGGTACATAGGTATGCGTCATTACCTCCAGTTGAAAGAAGTAGGTAATAAGACGAAAGTAGTATTGAATGTGTGAAGAAAGAAACGAAACATTTAGAAGTCCATAAATTTCTGTTAACATTTCAATCTATTACTAATTTAATAGAAGAGTTGGTTACTGAAAATAGAGAACACTATAAAACTGCACACAGCTGGCCGCTATTACCGATTAATTACAACGTGATTAACGCCAATGACAATTGAACAGAGCACTATGAGTGTTTAATAATTTTGCCAGATTTACCCCCAAAAATTTACTAGGAAATAACGGCCATTCATGGATGATAACGTGGTTCTACTTCGCTATCGCTAGCCGTTCTTGACACGTGCAAAATCTAATGTGGTGAAAAAAAGGCTCACTCGTTCCCAAGGTGCCACTCAAAACTGTTGCTGTTATATGAAAAACACTAACAAATCAATCGTTAATCTTGAAGCACACACAAAAAACAACAGCCTGTATATATACGAGTATATTTGCATTTATGTGTGTGCCAAGACGTAATTACGTCTTTGCAATTATGCCTATAGAGCAAAAGGTTGTAAACAGGTCAACAGCACTGTAAGTTGAAAGAAAGAGTATTTCTGAGATGATAATTCGTAAGTGACAGCCAGGACACAGCTAAAGGCAAGGCAAGAAATGAATGTGATTAATAGAATAGTGTAGAAGGTAATTCTGGCAAAATCACCTCATGCGTTGGCTCCAAGTCGTCATCGGTTGGCGGTGCGTCGGCAGCCCCGTGCCACGCTCGTCCGCTCCTGTCCCATAATATAACATCATCATTTCGCAAACATTTAAAACTATATTATTCTAAAACTTACCTACGATTCAATTCCTAGTTTTATTTTGATCCATAGCCTATGTTTCTTTACTAATGGAACATTGCTGAGACTGGAGATATGTGGTTTGAAATTGTCTTTTAGTTCTAAAAACAGATTAGCCATATTTTATGTATTTCAGTAATATAAAAATCTAAAAAATCAATCCCAATATGAAAAATTGCTAACTTTGATATCAATTTTGTTAATTTTGATAAAAGAAGAAACTGCCTTTTCCTGTAAAAATTATACTTATAAACATGAGTTAGCGAATACGTCTCAAATCATATTTGTAGAGCCTCATTGCAGAGTTGGGAATTAGGTCTGTAAGGAGTAGCCTCATATATCTTGTGCTGAGGTAAAATCTTGCGCGACTGAATAAAACGCGATTTGTCCAAATAATTATATATATAGAGCTCAACTTATTTCGAATATATGACCAGCACGAGGCATTCATTTACTTTTAGGTTTTCAAATGCCTAGAGGCATGTGTTGCGAGTAAGGCGAAACATACAATCTCGCGATATGGATACTAGAGTAAATACCTCTGATATAGGTATGTATTAGGTTATAAATAACTGATATTCTAACCCATACACTAAGCGATATTTTAGGCACTGCAATGTAGCCTACATACTCGTAATCTACAAAAGATTTGCTAATTTATTATTTACAAAACATCTTACAATTAATAAAAATTAAGTGTTAAACTGTAAGGAAATAACTGTAAATTTCCTATTGATTGTAAAGACGTTGAATGGTTTCTTTATAAGAACTTGATTGTCAACTGTGTAACAATTTTATTGACAGTAAATTTAAAAGAACCCTTTGGCGGGTGCAGGGCAGCGGCGGTAAAAGTCGTCAGTGACAGTGAACTGCGAACGTTTATGCCGCTATAAACCAATCGATTCCAATAACAAATAAATGTATTGGCGATGAGCCAATGGGAGCGAATCGTGAATACTTCTATCAAACATTTACCGAAATATATTTACATTTGCGACCGGAATACTGAAAGTAATCTAATTTTTTACGTGAATACGTTTTTAAACTTGCTTCTATATAGTGGAGGCAAAAGTGATGATAACAAAATTGGGGAATTCAGTTTGATGCCGCAGCTACATATGTATCATCTACATCCAAAATTTAATTACACCACTCGGTAGCTAAAGAATCAAAGAAGTTTGTGGTTAAAATTGTATATTTGAATTCGTTGGATATATACATTATATAAACATACATAGGTACCTACCTATAATAAGTCCAAAGAAAATATTACTCGTAACTTACACGTATTCACGTAAAACACAGGGCCGTGTCTACGACACAGCCACACCCCTTTTTTTAACCTTTTTACAAGTTTTTGCAAGTACAAGTCTGAGCACCACTGGTATAAATTATGATACACCTGTTCGAAATGTACATTATGTCTGTCTAGGTGTATGTAAAGTCACCTGTAAGCGTGATCATGCGGTGGCAGCCCCAAGCCGGAGTCTTCGGAGGGCGAGCGGTGGTCGGCGGCGAGGGGCGCCTCCGCCGGCCCCTCCTACAACAATAACTATAACCTCACGCCTAGGGAATGCAATACCAGGATACCAAGTTACGGATATGCCGGGATCCCGCATTTAGTACCCCAGCAGTAAATTTAGCAGGATCCCATGGTGACTTGCGAGATTGAGAAGAAACGAGGTCATTAATATATAAGTTTAGTGTTGCGAATTTGAGTATAAAGGTTCGGCACATTTATGACAATATGAGACAGTTGCGAAACATCGACGAGTAACTGGTACCTAATAGATAACTATTAAAAGTTCCTTCTGAACTACACAAGTAATGTCCTGAGTAGAATAGAACCTAACGACTACCGGTGAATGTATATCGGGGTAGTTATTTTTAACTGCCTAGTTAACCTATTAAATGACTCTTTAAATGAACATATTATCATTTCAAGACTTCGAGTAATACTAAAAAATAAATATAGTTAATAGTTAAACTAAACCTAAATTCCTTATGTTTTTAAACCTAAAAATACTAAAATAGTATTCACAGTTATCCAGGCTGACTGTACTGTGAAAAAATTATATTTCAACTATTGGCACGTTACTTTAAAATATTGGACAACAAAATTGGATTTTCCCTTAATTAGTGCAATCTCTGAGGATGGTAACCAGCCGTACGTCTGTATGTCCGATGGAAGAAAGGGGAGGCCGGTATGAGCTCATGCAGCTCCTGAGCACACTCTCCGAAGTACATCTTATAAAAGACACATAGACTGGCAACTTTGCGTCTATGTGCATATTAGTAGTAGGAGGTAGCTCTGCATATTAGTTTTTAAAAGTGTACTGTCACCAATGAGTCTCCTAGCTCTGCATTCCACCGAGTTGAGTGCGGCAAGTTGAGTCTTTTGGTATTTGGTATTTGTATATAAGAAGGATTGATCAATGTTCGAATCAATGTACTTAGATAGATTGTTTATAGATTATGTATATCAACTTGTTCTACATTCATTGTTATCTTTTATCTTTGCTACAGAGAGAACCTTAGAAATGCCGATAGAATGCCATGGGGTGAAAGAAATAACTAAATACAATGTTTAAATATTATATAATCTGACAGGAGGTAGCTATTTTAAGTTTTCTGCATGGCATGGATGATTTAGTTGTTTTCTGCTTTTGTATTATTATTAATCTATATTTCAATATATTAAAAATATTACAGTTTAATTACAAGTTTGCGTCTGTTTGCAGTAAAAATACGGATTCTGTCTATCAATGTTGTTATTCAGGTACAAGAAGGTTCTATACTAATTTTAAATATCAATTTGTCTAATAAAACACCATAGATATAGCAACTTTCACCATTTGAACATTGAACAAATAACACTTTTTGAAAAGGTATTTTTCAGAATTTAACACAGTATGAACTAAAAAATATAACAGTTTGCACAATTGACACCACATTCATGTATGTACGTACATGTACAACTAGCGTTCGTTAGCAACACATTCACGTGGAAAAATACAGTACGAATCTCTCCACAGAATGGGGTCGCTGCTTAGTTGTTTGCGAGGTTGCCGTTCTGAATTATTGCGAAATAATCACGTTTAAAATTAGAACAGGTGTAGAGTATGACATACTTTTATAAATATTTAGCAATAAATAAGTTTAAAAGGTGAAAACGCCTTTACAACTTCCATAATGGGTTCGTAGAAAGGCAATAAAGAAAAATGATGATACTAGATACAGTTTGATGCTGTACCTAAGTATCTAACATCTACATACAAAACTTAATTACACTACTCGATAGCTACAGGATCAAAGCATTTTTTGGTATATATGGTTTATTCGAATTCGTTGGATATATATATACATATAATATGCTCAAAGAAAATATAACACTTATTCATGTAAAACCCACCGTAGTGTCCACGACACAGCCATACACACACACACTATTTTTTAATCATGTATTGCTTTTAAAATAATTTATAAAAAATTACAAATCTTTCCAAAATTTATCCGAATTTGTCTTTGAAATTTTAAGGTTGCTTTTGTAATTTAATTTAATAACCTCGTTTATGCAAAACGTCTACAATTCACGCACAATTACGACTACATTAAGGGAAACAAATTCACTATAAATGGATTACAGACATCGATTACAATGCTCTAAAACAATTAAGGCTTTAGCACACGTCCGACGGAGCGTGACGGCGGCGGCGGTGATGCGGCCATGACTGGTCCCGCCCCGTCGGATATGTACCGAATTTTAACAGTTCAAGGGTTAATACTCAACAACGAAGCGGAGATATGAGAGACAAATATATATATATTTCGACTAGCACAGTACATGCATCACAATATCGCACTGTGGTATTCAGCGTTATCACAGGGGACATTGCACTTACCGGATCGTGCAACTCATGCATCGTCGAGGAGGGCAGCAGTATGTGTCGCTCGCCTCCGCGCTACGAACAAACTTAAGCTTCAGGTACCTATTTCAGTAATCTCTACTTAGTTTGAACTTGTACTTTATTTGTAATTTTACTTTGACGTACGTACTTCAAACAAAAACCATGTGAAACATTGAAAAATCGCACACGATATTATGGGTGTTAAATCTTAAATTGTTAATTTCTTATACTTTTTTAAGGAATACATCCTTATGTTCTCTAGAATTATTACAAGTAATTGCATCGTTATATTTTTAATAACGATAACGTTAGGTGACAAATGCAAATAAAGTTAAGTATTTCAAATGAAAAAGGTTGTAATAGGAGCAAAGCTTCGACATTAGCTTCATCTCCCTTGTCCTTAACGAAGCGTAAAACTCTAATTAGTGCCTCCAGGTGAGCGCAGATTACAAGATTAAATTGCGGAATTCACCTTAATGAACATGCTATGAAAACGTTTTTGCTTCGTTTTCACTGTGAAACACTGTTAATGATATTCTTATCTACATAAACAAATGAGGTTGACAGATGAAAGTTACATTACGTAGTGGAAAGAAGAAGACTATTCACAGAAATTTTTAGGTTTACAAAGATTGGTTCCTTGATGGAGCACAACATAACAATACCATTAAATATCTAATGCTAGGCTTCCACGGTATGTTTGCTCTCACGTTTTTGTGGGATTTCATCGATCGTCTACGAGTCAGCAAATTCAAAGGCGGGAAAGGCCTTATAAGGCGTGTTAAAAGAAGAGTAGGAACTACCGAAGAGACTGAGGACACAGCCAAGAACTTCAAGACAATTAATGTATCAGAATGGAAGTAAATTATATATTGGAATAGACAAACACACGCCAAAGAGGAAACAAATCATCTCAATTCGGTGCACGATAGTCCGCGAAGAGCTTGAACATTTTGGTTGATGTGTTTGACGTCTAACTCGTAAAAAACTAAACACAACACTATGCAAAATGGTCTTAGTCACTTAACTGAGTTTATACACCACTTCCGCAGCTCCTGTTTTAAGTTACCGACTAATTAATTAAATGTTAATTAATTACTGTTAATTAAATGTCTTGATTTCATTCTGCTACTGCGACGTAAGTGCCATATAACGAGAACAGAGATGATTAGAAGACGCAGCTCACAATTCGTTGATAAGTTTTGATGAGTCACAGTCGATTTTGGGGAAAATCGTTTCACAAAGCAATATCTCAATAATGTTTTGATTAATGTGTTTAATTTCAAGCACTGCGACCATACGACGAATTAGTTAATGACAGTTTATGACAGCTGACACGACCATTGGTATGACAGGCCGTGGGAACACACCATAAGAATACAGTTCCTGTAATTTACTTACTTAGAATATTTATTATTGACATTTTTTATAATATACTTCACATAAATTATTTCTAGTGTATATTATTTACAAATAACTTTATACCTTGTACCTTATCGCAATTAATTAAGTATTCACAGTAAAGAACCATTACATGCAAAATTAGATACTAAACAGGTACCTTAAAATGGTGGTCGCCGAGTTCTTCTCTCCTATAAACAAGTTCGTCGAATCTCGGTCGGTCTTCTGGCAACAAGAACTCTCTGATTTCCGTTAACAGTGTGTACTGAAATAACAACTTCGGATATATGTCTAATTTCTATAAGAATGCGATCTGAAAACTGATGATCTGATAGCTAAAAGACCAAATATATATATTTTTGTATATGTGGTATATTCGAATTTAACATATATTATTATACACTCAAAGAAAATATTACTTGTAACGTACGAGTACCTACCTACACATATTAACATATAAAACACAAGGCCGGGTCCACGGCACAGCCACACCCCATTTATTCATAGATTACCTATTATCTATATTATTTATAGATTATCTATAGATTTAAATGGACAATGATAGTCTTCTGAAGCAATTCCTACCTTTTGCGGTGTATCCAATAAATCTCTGAGTACAGTGAGGAATGCATCTGGGGTTAATCTTTTTGCCACGTATTCTTCCATGTAATAAGCGAGTGCTGGCAAATCGCTTTGTGGCAAAAGAGACCGCGCTTTCTGTTCCACTGCAGTCGAAGCAGCTCCGCGTCTCTTGCCCCATCCGCTTATCCTGTTTTAATAAAAGTTATCTGGTTAAAAGTAACCTCTCATTTTTCAACTGTGAATACCTACTGATTTCACAACGACCAGAAGCAGTCTTGTATGCCAAACGAAATTAATTTTTAGAAAACACAAACTGATGTTAGACAAGACAATTAAACTATAATAATTAATTATTATATTCTTTCATTACACCATGTAGTTACTTGCACACGCGTTCTTTAAATCTTCGTACATGTATCCGTAATTTGTGGTAAGTAGTGACTTTTTTATCTGTAAATTGAATATTTAAGAGCTGAATAAATAATAAATAAAAAAAACCGTGGCTATGTTATGTATATTTTCTCATTATGTAAATTAGTTGGTTTTGTTCTTTGTTTGTTGGCCACTGTTCGCAAAACAATTCTGTGCACACAATTCAACTATTTTTAAGACTGTGAATGCCTCTCGAATTTATTACAACTTTCTAATATTATTGTTGTTCTCGAAAGAAAACTTCTTGATTCAAGTGGGTTTTATTGGAGAGGGCAATCGAATGATCCAATTTCTTAGAATTCTTCGAAAATAAAATACACTTGCTTAATTTAATTTTTTAAAGAACACGAAGCATTAATCGTTTGTTGTTTTTTAAATTTCAGTTCAAACTGTAAACTAAATAAGAAAAAAAAGTACAACATTCATAATATTGTAATTCAATGTGGAAGTAGATTGAGTAAAGCCCATAATAACTTCTTACATTTTTTATATATTTTATAAGTTATCGTTCGTTTAAAATATAAATTTTAAAACACAACTTTGATAAAAGTTATTTTAACAACGTATTTCTGAATACACGAAGTAGGCACTGGACTTTTATCAGATTTGGCAACTCTCAACTCCTGGATGTAAAACGTTTTGTAGACATAATCTTATTTAAAAATTTAACTAGTAGACGGATTCAGTAACTGCCAAATGCCAAATGCCCAAAATTTTTATGATACATCTAATTTCGTTTATTAGATGTATTTTCAATATTTACTATCACATACAAAAACTAACATAGGTATACATATGTTGCTACAGGCTATAGGTAATAATATCCTTCCAATTAATAGTCCGAAACTATTAATAGTCCAATTAATAGTCCAATTAATAGTCCGAACTGTTTCGGTGCGTGAATAAGGGTTGTCAGAACCCATTTTCCTATCCCCATCTTAGCCCTTATCCTATATCCTATTCAATGTAGGCAATCCACTTGTATCTCCCCGGGTGTTGCTTATGTTATAGCAGGCTGTAGTTACCTACTATGAACTGAAACATTAGCCTTCTTCTTGACCATTATTTGAAAAGTTCACAGCCATAAACCACATAGCTCCTTTGGGGGCAGTAACCACGTGCCTGCTCATTTTAGCTTTTATAATACACTAGCGACCCACGGACGGCTTCACCCGGGATGCAATTTCTTTATATACACAATATTCTGATAGTTTAGAAGTAGTTAGCGGAGAAACAGAAAGACGCGGTCAGAGGCCTTAGTCAAAGTAACATTTTAAAAACGAAAACGAAGTTCGAAAGAAGAAAATGTATGAGATGTATCACATGATTTAGCGACAGCATAAGTCAAGCCCCATTTTATTGTTTTCGAACTTCGTTATCGTTTCGTTATCGTTTTAAATTGTTACTTGGACTAGGGTTCAAGTAACAATTTAAATCGGTGTATCGGTGACTTGTTTGCAAAATATTGTTTTTTTCTACTTATACATAAAAACCTTCCGTGGAAAAATTGTCTATCTGATACTGAAAACCGCAATCAAAATCCGGAATGGGAGAAATTAGCGGATATACAGACAGACAGACAGACGAAAAGCGACTTCAATTTATACTATGTAAAAGGGAGTATGGTTGTCTAATAGCGAACCTCGGGGCAGCATCCCGTTCCCCGTAAGCAGTGCAGGCGTGAGGCACTTTCCCGACGTCCCGAACCAAAAGTGACATCCGTTTATGGTACTTGAGTTGCGCGACAGCCTCGTCGTGGGTCACGTCTACGAAAGACTGCCCGTTCACCTCCAAAATTTGATCTCCCACCTAAACAAAAAAATTAACATTTTTATATAGGTACACAACTAGCTTCTACCCCGCGTTTGAACCAAAGAAATCTGATTTTCTCGGCCTTTTTTTTTTCAACAAAAGTAGATGAGCAATAAATATTGAATAATTTATGTTGTTAAACACCTAGTAAGAAAAAAGGGCATGGGCGAAGAAAAGCTGGTAAGAAAATATTGTCTAATAACTAAACTAAAATTTCTAATATTTCATAGCGCTTTAAGCAAATTTGTGCCATAGCGTGTGCGTTGAACCTTAAAAGTTTTGGGAGCAAGGGAACGGTCGGTGGTTAGAGGGCAAAAGCTCTTGAAGTTTCGTTTTAATGAAATTCTTTAATATTTGTTGGTGGTAAAATTTAGTATTGCCATAAAGTTTCGGACGTAGCGTGCACTAGGCGGGGCGGAATAGCACTCAAAAGCTATAAATTTCAACCACACCTCGCCATAACGTTTCCGCTCACAATAAGAAAGTGCTTTAGAAAATTGCCCTTCTTTGTAAAAACTGAAACTGTTCGAATCTTATGCGAATTCTGTTCTATTTTTTGTCCTATATTTTACATGTACACGCCAAAATATATATTGTTTCGCAAACATTTATATGAATAAAAATGAATCGGTAAATGTGTTGCAGAGCGTAAAACTCGAGAACGGCTCAACCAATTCGCCTATTTTTTTTTTTCGAATATTCGTTGAAGTCCAAGGAAAGTTCGTATGAAGAGAAAATTTTGGAAAAATGCCCGATAAAACTAATATCACAAAGTTTGCAAGAATGTTTATTTTTCATGAAAAAAACTAGGATACTGATTTTGATAGAACTTATCTATTTATTAGAGAAATTCACAGGTACATCTTATCATTTACAAAATAATAAATTTCCGCATGTGTGGTATATTAAATATAAAAATAATTCAGTTTATCAGGTTCAAAACAGCTATTCAGAGAATTTGTTAGTTAGAAAGTTTCTAGCTTTAACTACAGAACTGTGGAACAGTTCAATATCTGCATTATCTAATAACAGGTTAATACATAATAAAATCAGGTCAATTCTTTTTATTTATTTAGACCCACATACAACAAAGGGCGATGCCTCAAATTAGTGTGAGGAATATTTTAGTATAATTAGATAACCATCGAAATAATAAATATATCTTTTCAAGTTTGCTGTAGATAACAAATAACAGTAATGTAGTTTATACAGCAGAATAAAACATAGGCTATAATGTCCAAAGATAAGAGAGCGAAGTTGCAGCCAAATGTCAGTCATTGATATTTTAGTGGCAGGGCATACTGCGTTTTGCGGTCATAACCATCTGGCAGAACCTTCTTGCTATCAAAATATGTGCTGTTGGCGTTGATTCTACAGCCTATTCCCATATGCCCCTTGTCTTTTATCCTCTATTTGATTAGCATGCAGTTACCTACAGCTTGTTATCTACACTATATATAGCTAGCATCTGTGCCGTTATATAACTACTATAACATATAACTAGTTTTAGATATTATATGTTATAGTGTTGCTCGACAATTTGCTTTAGATTTTTTTAAAATCCTTTAAGTTTTTTAAGAAGTGAGAGTGCACGCTGCGCTTCGCAGTCAACCAGTATGGCAGCAAAAACCATCCTCTTACAGAAGCATATGTGCTGAAGACCGTGAAATAACAGCATATGTGCTGTTGTGTTTCGGTGAGTGAGTATAAAAGCCAACATTAAAACTAGTATTGTTGGCAGCGAACTTGCAGCACCTGTGCTTATGTTCTTGTGTTATAGGCGACGGTAGCCACCTGCCATCAAGTTGACCGTCAGTCTGTCCAACGACCTTTACATAAAATAAATCTAAGTAAGTTGCGTATTTGCGAACCAATGCCTTGCTTAATACGCCTTAAAACTTTAACTAAGTATATACCTAAAGCTCAGCGTAATTTAATTGAAGCCAAACAAGCAGTTTACCACTCTGTCACAGTCTCGCAACAAACTTCGGACCAATTTCATCTCGTGAGCGCTTCTCTGAGTGATAGTTGCTAACTTTCAAAGAGATCCACGCTGCGTTCATTTGCAACCCATTACGTTTTTAATGAACTTATAGAATATTCAAAGCCTGTATGATTCCAATTGCAGGAGGACAATTCCCATTCAAACCTTAATCCAGGCTCGCCACACCTGGTGGTATATAGAAACCTAGCTAGGTATACAAATATGAAATTATTTATATTATACTATATGTGCCCGCGACTTCGTATACGCGCTTTTTTTTTTAATTCCACAAGAACCTAACATTTTTCCAGGATAGAACCTATATTTTAATCCACATAATAAACTATCAATTTCAAAAATACACACGACTGTGAAACATAGTGCGACCTGCTACTACAAAATATACCATTTTATTGAAATAATTAAATTTTATAATAATTACGGAATGGTTTCGAGAGATTCTTTATATAGCATGGGCTAATAACTAGGCTTCTTCTTTAAAAAGAAAATCTAATCGTCATTATAAATTTAAATTTACCAGGGTTTCGGAAAAAAAAAGCGAAGATGATGACGATCCTGAGAAGAAACCCCTAAAGAAACTCAGGATACCATTCTTTTTGTCATCTTTAAAATAATAAAATAACAACAATTACAATAATTTCACTTAATTATAAACAAAATCAGAGTATATACAATACTAAACATAGTATGAGCTCCAAATCGCTTAAATCCAGACATCATTGACGCTTAAATAATCAGTGATTTTATAATAGCCTTTCGAGAGGAGTTTGGTTTTAATTACACTTTTAAATTTATTTATAGGTAAGGCTCTGATTATCTCAGGTAGTTTATTGACCCATAACAGAACAGAATCTTGTGGAGTCGCGTTTTATGTAAATCTAAATCATTTTTAAACCTAGTATTGATATTGTGTACATCACATTTTTTATTAAATTGACTAATACCTATAACGTATATGAATTCTGTAAAAAATATCCTTCAGCCGTTTTGTGAAATACGTTTTGTGTTACGATCGAAGCAATAAAACGTTAAACTCGTTGCGGCTGTATCAATTCCGGCACAAATAAAACTTGGAGCAACATGGCGACGTAGAGCGGAAATACTAAAGGTATAGAAAGAACGCTTACACATATGTGTAGATAAATAAATACAATATATGACGTAAACATTATTTCTATACCGACATTTGCCGGCTCGCCTTATACCCTAACGGGCTTATTATAACGGGTTATAACGGGTTTATTTAGGCAAAACTCAATAATTTCATTGCAGAAAAAATTCACCTAAATAAAATGTATGTTGAAGAATAATTTTCATTAAAATATAATTTTCATTAAAATTACTATGTGTATGTACGAGTAGTATGGAAGAACACTTAATTTTCTGAAAGCGAATTTTTTTCACAATTAATAATTTGAACACTTATAATTTCATAGTAAATTTATTCATTCATATATAAATTGATTCTGTTATAGGCCAAGTGAACGCCTTATCGCCTAAAAACGAAGGTTTTTTTGTTTAGGATTTCTGCAATCCCACTGAGACTTAGGTTACATGTTCGATGTAATCGACTACTAATGTTTATTAAACATATATTAGAATGTAAAACCTATTTATAATTTCGTCATGTTTGTTCAAGATTCTTCTTTATTACGAGTAAGCAGTAAATAATCAGAAAATAGAAAAAAAACTTGAAGTATCTCTTACCATTAGCCCCGCTCTGTCTGCGACCGAATCCTTGTCGACTCCTGTGATGTAGATTCCAAGGTTGTATTCAAGGCCACCACGAATCATCAGTCCCAAAGATTGTCCCGGCTCGATGCAAAGATCCACCTAAATTATGTTTAATATTAAAAATACTGTATCGCAAAACTCCTACCGCATAATAGATTAGATTTCTATTGCATATTTTTTTACAAATATCTTTTACCTATTGCATTCAACGAGCTATGGTGAGGGCTATGCTCCGGAGTTACACTGCGAGATAGAATCAGAAATAAGGAGATCGTAGACAAACGAAAGTTATGGGCATAAGGCGGATCAGTAAGTTGAAGTGGGGTGATGACTACCGAACGTACAGTATGCCCGCACTGACTGGTTTCAGTCTGACAAAGTATGATACTGAAAGTATTTTAAATGATGTATTAATTTTAATGTATATCTTTGTGAATAAATTATTTTTCTAGGTAAGTGTGGTCCACCTTCGGCCGCATCTGCACCTAACATCAAGTGAGATCGCGGCCAAGCACTGCCTTGACTCAATTAAAAAAACGCCTTACCCTTCGTATTGAGCGGTCTTTACTGGCGGAGCGAGGCGCGCGCGGTGGCGGTGGTGATGCCGGTCTCCCATAGCGGTCCATCCAAGAGCAAGAGGCGCGCCCGACTAGCGCGCCTGCTGTCCGTACCGTCATTGTAAGTTGCCGGCACGACTTTAACATCTAAGACCAATATCATAAAGTACAATTTACGACAAATCATTAAATGCTAAAATACAACATCAAGCTATTTGTTAGAAGGTAAGGTAGAATGCTAGACTCGCAAAATATTCAAGGCGCTCTAAGAACACTTATTTGACTTCGGCGTCATCATGGATTTATTTGATTTTAGTTTAATCTCGTGTCTGTGAATTTATTCAATTTAAACAAAATTACAGTAATAATTACGTAAAAACGGGGTATTATAAGTTTGACGTGGTTTCTGTGTATCTTTCGGTGGAATCGTAGTTCCCAAACGGATGAAAGATTTTAATCCCGTTTTTTTTTTGTTTGAGTGTTGCCATATCTCAAAACTTAAGGGGCAACCTAAGTAACGACAATGCAACGAGGTCGCCTTAATAAGGCATGACTGTTAAAAGATACCTACTCTAATTTGCAAGTTGATGCGAATGTCAAAGAGTGACGTCGTAAATCAAGCGATAACGCTTGTACGGAAGGAACAGTCCGCTAGCGTGTGCAAAAATAGTAACCTTCTACACAACTAACTCGGCGAAACCATTGTGATATGTTTTTACAGTGTATATTTTTTTTGGAATAAACATATAAACAATATATGTTCAAAATATTATTAGTACAAGTAAACCAATTATCGTATCCAGGAATAACTACTTAACATTGTATGAAAATTAAAAATAACTAAATAGACTAAAATAAAACTATTATCTATTTTACTCCAGATAAAAACCAATATTATTGTGTAATATAGGTTTTTATCTGGAATGGTATTAAGTAATAGTAAGAGCAGTTCCAAATAAAATGCAGCTGATTACAAAACCTTTTTCAAGAAGACGAAATTATTCAACAAGGCTTAACTCAACTACGTTATGTGAGTGTATAACTAGTGTATAACTATATGTATACCTACATGAACTTATACTACGCATTTTAAGGCTTACGCCTCACGAATCCAATGTTGAATTGATATGTCATACGAAGGGACAAAATGATAAAACTTTTCCTTGGAGGAAGTTTACTAATCCAGACTTTGTCTTCGTACGGACAACTTTGAATTAATATGGTCCGTTCTCAGCGTAATATTACGAGTTACGTGTAATATTACGGGGATGATATATTTATTTCCCAGTGACAGTCCAATGGGACAAACTATTGACTAACAACACAGAAATTGTTGTGTGATCCCTTTTGGATTAGAAATTGTGATCCCTTTTGCTCAACGGGAAAATAAATAAGTATTTTTCAAAGAGCTCATTTCCTTATCTCTTCCCAATGCGTTATTCTTAACCCTACTGTAGGCGGTAGCGCACTTGCAGCACCGTTGCTTGTCCTTGTGTTACAGGCGACCGACGGTAGCCACCTAACATCAAGTGTACCGACAGCATAAAAATACTGGTATGTTCGCTGCCCAACAGTGAGCTTGTGTCTAAATAAACGCTGTCCAGCAGTAAAATACGAGTATTATTGGTTTACATAAGCTTATTCAGACAGCATAATGTGACAGTATAAGCGGAAATACACGTAAGCGGACACCGACGAATTTATTTAATAAAAATTATGATCTTTTGCATTTTTAATGTAATAACAAAAATTTGTTGTTGCAAATCTTTTTCATATTTTAGTTTTAGTTACGTATTTATGTTTTAGTTTAGTAGTTCATATTTAGTTACGTATTTCAACAGTTCTAAAACTAGTTAAAAATGTGGATAAAGGATTATGGATGTATGCCAAGTCTATAACCACGCAAAGTTTTAACGACATTTTTATGTTGTGAATGCATAAAAGCAATATTATTAAGTGAATAAGTTTCTCTCGTGTCAATCACTCATTTCACTTAGCTCTAGTGCTTGAATCACGTTATGCGGCAATGCTTTTGCATGTCATAGCGCTTTTACTTACTTTAAAAAAAGGATGCAATTTAATACCTATGCTAAAATTTAATAGCTCTTTGCTGCACGGCTAGATGCTGGTCAAGAAAGCCCATTATTAATTTTTAAAAAAACTATAGGAACACGGCGCCCTGGAAGGCGGAAGAAAACCTGGCTACGTATCTCTAGTGCAGAATATCTGTTCCGTTCAGCACAGGATAGGCAAAAAACAACCCGACCGATTTTGATACAGTTTTCACTAATAGAAAGAGAGATAAACCAGGAAGGTTTGTATTATAGTTTGCAGAAAAAAATTGTATCGCAAATTGCAAGGGAGTGGATTGCTAGTATAGAATAAACTGAAAATTCGAATTAGCAACTTTAAAATTTAAGTTCTTATTTGCCAAAATATTTGTTAGTTCTGTTAAAAAGAATTAAAATCAAGGCAATACGTGAATAAAAGTCTGATTAAACATGTAAAATAAAGAATAGTGTTTGTCTTAAAAAAGCCCATGGAAAATAAAAAATACACTTAGATCTAGGAAATACGTGTAAAATATTCTTAGACTGAAGAGTAACTTAAAGATTCTTCTTTTATGAATTAAAGATTCTTTTTTAAAATTTTCAATGTAAAAGAGGAATAATTGTCCTTTTGGCTTTAGAACCGCCTCGAGCATTTGGCGTGCGCTCAGGGAGCCCTGCCAGCGGCAACAGGTTTTGGCTCACCGCGCATAGGCTGTTGTCATTAAAAGTATAGAAAATTGTTTAATGTAACCACAATAATTATAGAGGGTAACTTAAAAAATATTTTGACTTCACACTTTGGATTTGCACCATTGACTCTAGGGCAAATTGAATCTAAATTATGTGTCTAAGGTAATCAGTTTTGGCCAAAATTTGTCATTTTGGTGGCCGAATTACTTACAAAATATCGATATCTCAGCATGATAAAATTTAATTATCAACCGACGAAAAATAAAAACGGAGAAGGTTCTCAAGTCGACGCGTATATTTATTTATTTTTATGATCACACATAACTTTTTACATAGTAGTCCGATTTTGATAATCTTTTTTTTATTGGTCCCATATAAATTTGGAAAAAAATTTCAACCCTAATGGTAGGAAAACAGGGGATGATTGATTGACTCATTGTAATTCTGAGTTGTGTATTACAATTTAAAAAAAGTAATCAAAAATTAAGCATGTAGTAATTAGTAGATTATAGCCACAAAAAATTATAAAATAAAAAAATTTTAACATAAAATTAAACCAGATAGGGTTCTAGATAGATAGTGTTTTAAATACGAATATAACGTTAAAAAACCTATTTCGTTTTCTTTATAAACACAACTAATCTATCAGCAGACAAATGTCAACTATACGACGGGCGTTTGGAACCAATTTAAGAATAAATTGTAACTATAAGGATATATTTAAAAAATCAATTTACACCTACTTACCTTAAGTGCATCTTCATGCGATATTCCAGAGAAAGGTGTGCCATTAACTTGGAGGATGGAATCGCCAGGTCGCAATCCAGCCCGCTCTGCGACCGAACCTTCCTCGACCCGAGATATGTACACGCCTACACCTAAACAAAAGATACAAGGAAAGAAACTTGCGACATACTTCCAGAGGGAAATGTAGCAAGATCTTATAAGAATAGAGATCATTATTCTAAATCAGGTTAGCAAACGCTGAATATTATTATTCGTTTTCGCCCTTCCGTGATAGTGTATTTCGCCTTTCATCTAGAATTTCGCATTTATGTAGGTATAAATTTAAGTGCCACATAACCAAACTGGGGAAAATTTTGCAAACTGTTTTGTGTTGTTCTTAAAAATATCTAAAAAATCTAATAAATATAATATAATAATATTTTTAGTTAATTTCCAATTGTCAAAAATGTATCTTTCTAATGTCTTAGTCAATAAGTAGTTATAACTCAAAATAATGTTTAATGCCATATATTGCCGATCATCTGCGAAATGGATCTTACACTGCGTTTCGCAGTCATTAAATGTTTTTTGTATTAGTAAATTTGAAAGGCAATGGAAAAAGATAAACAATTTAAAATTACATACACACAATGGATGGCGGAGTCTGTTTAATGTTTTAACGAAATACTTAATATAATATTTGTTCTTCTCACTGCTTGTTCCACCGGCTTCTCACGGATGCAAGAATTTGCAAATTGCAAACACACACACCTTCTCGTTTACAATTTTGACTTTTATTGTAATTGATTTAATATAGATATAGATAATATATGAGTATTTATTGATATCTAAGAATTGAGAAAATTTGAACATTGCAATAAAAACTGTGCAAAAATACAACCAATTTTAACACTTCAATCGGTCCACTAATTTGAGTTTTTGTTTGCAGTATTATAGTTCGAGAACTTTCAAAGGGTCCTTTAATGGTATAATATACCCATAAATGGTTGTATATTCTATCTACAGAATGCAAGGCCGCGTTTGTTGTAATCAATTAATTGTTTGTTAAAAACATTACATAGCCAGGTCACTGTCGTTCTAAGCAAGACGATCGACTCGGCTACGCCGAGTTAAAACGCTATTTATAAACGAGCACATGTTTGCAATCGATAAGCTCGTCTGCTACAAGCTCTACGAGTGCTACGCCGCCCCTATTCCGCTCTGTCACTGGCCATATTCAAATCTTTTCATCTTCAACCGAATACTTTGGATTTATGCAAGCGAATGTTTTAATCCATATGGATTTTACGCCATTTTCTACATTCGTAATTTTATGCATTGTATTTGGAAATATTTCATAATGAGTATAGAGACTATTAACGAACTTTGATAACTATTTCTTTTGCTACTAAGACATTGTAAGCTTTTTGCAGAGCTAGTCATATTGAGATTCAGTCTTTATGCTGATTTAGTCATTTTGCCGATCTAGTCATTATAATACTAATCCAGATATTTTAGTGGTCGCATTTTTACATTTTTTGGCATTTACAAAATTCATAAGTCTTTTTGCTTTTAGTATAAAGTTTAAGTTGCATATTCTAAAATAAAGTCTCTGTTCGCCTCTGTATCTTTCACCGTTAACTTATCCTAAATCACCCACGAATTCTGATACGGTTTTAGCTAGCGATAATGCAGAAATGCGTAGTGAAAGGGTGTAAAAACCAGTCTTCAAAAAAAATCAGGATGGAATCACATTTCAGACCATACGTAAGTAAACTTGGAAAGCAATATTTTCAATTAGGTTAGGTTATATTATCTCAATACATTATACTGCGTACGCACATCTATACTTTTATACTTCTATATCTATATCTATCTTCTATGCTAATATTATAAATGCGAAAGTATGTTTGGATGTGTGGATGTATGGATGCATGGAAGTATGGATGTTTGTAACTCTTTCACGCAGAAACTACTGAACCGATCACCATGAAATTTTGCATACACATTATCTGGGACACCAGAAAGGTACCCTACCTTTCATCCAGAAAAAAAGGGCTATTCCCGAGGGATAAATAAAAAATAAAAAACTAACGCCTGGCCAAAGTGTTATAGCAAAACGAGATCAAGCGTTATATTGCTTTTTTTTTATTTTCAACGCGGACGAAGTCGCGAGCACCAGCTAGTATGTTTATAAAACTGGCTTCACTATGTTGTCGTAAAAATTCTGTCTATAGTTCTTATTTTGTCTGAGGTTTGAGTGGTCGCATTGAAAGGAAAGTCTCACCAGCCTCCTTGCCGCCCTTGACGCATATGCCGAAGCCGTGAGAGTCGGCCGGGTCCCGGCACATGGTGACAGTTCGCGTCGCTGGCTCCGACGGCGGCGGCGGCGCGCCCCCCGATGAATACGGCCGGTCGCGATCACCGCCACGATAAATGGCCTGATAAACATACCCATTAATGCAACTCCCATGAGATCAGATTACATTTCGGTATGGACAGATCTATATCTGTATTAGCATTTAAATATATTACTGGGGCAACTTGATAGACAAAAATTTGGTTTTTATAGCACAAAAGAGGTGTTAAAATTAGTACTAACAGACACTGCGTTACGCAGTCATTTGGGCAGCCCGTCTGGCGGCAGTGACCAACCACCCCCTTACTATGACTAATCTTCTGCAGTCGGCAGCGCACTTGCAGCACCTGTGGCGGAGTTGCTTGTGTTATAGGCGACGGTTGCCACCTACTATCAAGTGGACCGTCAGTCTGTCTGTCGACCTTAAAAAAAGTAGTTAAAAATACAAATTACTGACACTTCCATCACTTTTTATTTATGAGGTTGTTGTATATATAAAAAAAGCAAACCAAGAGCTCAAAGAGAACCAAATATATTATGCATTCGAAAAGCACACACAGCTCTGATGCATAAAAGTGTTTTCACCTCTCCAGCACGAAAAGAGTGCTTATGGTGCCTAAAAACTCGCAGAAAAATTGATTTTTTTTTATGAGAGCGTGATTCGAAATTCGAACACGTGATTTAACTCACAGGAATAACATTTTGATTTTATTAGTGTGTCCAGCCATAGGCGACTAGAGTTGGCCCAGCTGTGAAGATAGTTTCACAGCCGTTCAGAAACTGGTTCAGCACTAGGTTTGGCGTTTTTGTACTGTTTTGGTAAATATTAAAAAAAAATTAGTACGTCCAGTGGTGACAGTCTAATTCCAGAAGAATTAAGAGAACAAGTTTCAAATGCCGAACTTAGCTTTCTTCCAGAAAAGTCCCGTGAAAAATATCTTCATTCGCACGAATTATTTCATTCATACAAACATAGACAGGACCCTTACCTAACACCCAAGTAAATAATACGACCATCACAGTTCCAAACAAAACTGTTACCTTTAGGGCCTCTTTCACCATCTATGAGTATAGTGTCAAGTAGGCTAACCGCCATTTAAAGTCACCGGTTACCGGGATTGATGGAGCTGATATACCTTTGTTTGTACGGTAAAAGTCCCAAACATTAAAAAGAAAATAATAAAAAAATTCGCCTATCGAAATATGCAGTAAACCGAGTGCATTATTTAATAAAACATAAAATTATTTCTAAAAGTAACTAATCTACACTTTACCTGTAGTTGGTAGAAGAGGCCCTTAATCTTACAAATTGCAGTAATTTTACTTTCAACTTTTAATATTTTTGTTAATTTAGTTAATAATTTATGGGATTTTGAATATTGGCTACGAGTATAATAAACATAATATTTAAAATTGTCTTAATTGACTTTCTTATCTAAAGATGACGACCTAGTAACGCTTTTCTCACTGTTGAGGTGAAAAGTTGTACGTACGTTTAACACGAGAGCAAATTTTTTTATGTCTCGCAGGAAAAAACAATTTTGCTCTCTAGTTGAACAAATAACTATTTCTATGTAGCGCCATAGTTATTACTACAAGATTCCAAACACTGTTTAGCGGTTTAATATTAATATATTTTTTAAGTAGAAAATGAAACAATTGCCGACTCGTTGACAAATCTATATTGTCTGATAATAATTTATTGTAATAGTAATGTAGTAATTAATCCCTTCATCCACATTTGTAACTATTTTCCATAGCCAGCAAAGAAAATAGAAATTTTTTCACTGTCTCATAAATAGTTATTAAACAAAAAAACAATTTTTCGATTTTTGTAATTAAGAAATAAAAATAAATAGATTGACTATTTATTTTTATTTTTAATAAATTTATTAGAATAGTAAAAATTGTAACGTTTTTTATAACAATAGAACTTTTAAATAGATCGATTAAAATAGGAAATACGCCGAAATGTAATAATGTAACAGAACCACTAACATCGGTCTCAAAATTAAAAGCAGTTCATACAATAATAAATAAATTTCTTTATTTATTTTTTAATGAAACAATGATAGCAATACAACTAAAATGTAAGGAACACAAAAAACACGTGAACATGGTTTAAAAAGGCAGTTTTTAAAAGAGATCATCAAATATATTTATATTAAGGCTGTCACCGGCGAATGGACTAAAATTTATTCGCTTTTATAAATAACAGTTATTTACTTAGCTCTATTGCTTCCTATTTTCACAGCAGCAAGCCTCTCTGTTGAAAACAGCCGAGGCTTGTTGTGCAAAATTGTTTTCAATATTACGCTGAACGTAGCATTTCGTAGATAATAAAATACGAGTACTGGGCGTCTATGCAAACAATGCTTCGTAGAGCGTTTTGCATCTCAAAGACTACGAGCCCGCTTACGACCGACAATTGATATTCCTAGCCGATTCTCGTGCAGAAGCGAGCCCCTATAAGAAGAGTGAATTATTTATAGACCTTTATTATATCTTGAGAGAGAAAAAAATTCTCAAAGACATATAACAATGGTTAGGACTTTGAATTACTCTTCGCGCCTCGCGGTGAAGTAACGTATTAAAGATGGACATCTGTTTTAAAAGGCACTTGATGATATTTGGTTACCGCGATAAAACCATTGCAGAATATTGCAGTCAAATGGAAAGAAAAACTCTCTTAAATTCTTAAAAATTCGTGTAATGTTAATCCCTGGGATAAACTTATCCACATCTTGCGTATTAGATTCAAGAAAGATTTTTTTAAATATATTGTTTGCAATGGGTACCTTTCGAATATTAATGTGATTATTACCTCATGATTCTCCGTGGAATCCAATTTGGAACTGAAACTTGACACACCGAGTCACTGAGTCTCACTTTAAGGGCACTTAAGTACATCACGTCAAGAGCGTAGTCGTTTTACACCTCATTGTGGCCTTGCACACACAAGGTACACATATTTAATTAATTGAAAACAAATATTTAAAATATTGATTAATGTTTATAAATATATATTAATGTTTATAACTAAATTATATTAATGTAAAAATATATGTTTTACTATTTTACTGTTGCACGAAACAAGTGTCCCTGCTGCCATTATTAGTAGGACTAAATAATGTATAATATATTTTTTTAAACAAAAAACACGTTTTTTAATAGTAAATGTTTCAATTCGTGTCAGGTTATAATTTAAACGATGAACGCGGCGAGTCCTCACGTAAACTGTCGTCGACTGTGGGCGAGGATGACGTTTGTTCACATGTGCCCATTAACTTTTGGACTTAACATGGAAGTCATTCCTATTTCCGAAAGCAAAAACGAAAAATCAGAACTACTAATTTTATTCCAAGTCTTCTGTATTTTTTGTTATATATCAAATTTTCTTAATGTGTTAAAAAGTTGGTGTGTATCCAATGTTTTAGTGTTATAGTTAATTTTTTTTTCGCTCTCAACGGGTAAGCATGTCCATGTTGTCCGTTCCTAAACGGTGGCCGCTGCGGTCATGAATAAAATAGTATTATCGACTGGTAGCGGCCTCACCCTAGAATTATTTACATGTGTGACATTCCTCCTCCCCTCGCCGGAGGGTAGAAATGGGGACGCCATTTCTACCCACGGGCGGCGAATACACACATCGTGTTATTTTTAGAACTTTAGCTAACAGAGTCGTTGAATCCGTTGAACCTTGTGGGGACTTTTTGAGAAGTTATGCAGTGTTTTTTCATCTTTCCATTTCGGTATATATGTTCGTTTTCGGTTCAATTTTTTTTGAGTAAATGTGGGCGAATTAGCTGAAGATCTATCCGAGATGTGTAAGAGCGGATGACTATTTACTGTGTACTCGGTCTCCACAGTGTGCCCACAGTGCTAGCTAGTAGTGGCAGCTTTTGGTAGAAAATAGTTGAAACTTCGGTAACTAGTGTTGTTCGAGAATGTTAGCAACGGATTTGTTTATACTGATTCGCCGGCTTACGTTTAATCATAGGTATTGTACCCGTAAGTAGACATTATGGTGATTATTTATTTATTTCTGGCTCCATTAATGGTAACAGCACTCTTAGTATTCGTAGATTCAATTGATAAATACCTACCATCAAAATTGAACCGCTAGTGTGTCCTAGCGCTCTTTCGCTATAAAAAATTTAACAATCATCTATCAGTGCTTAAAAAATTTCATTGACAAGAGCGGCAGATAGGCCGACAATCAAGTCCAATTTGTACTTAATCTTTTATTTGAATAAAAAATTTTTTTAGTAAATATGAATTTTAACCACATTTTACCCAATTATATAAATTACTTCCATTCTTCCTATAAAGCCTTGAATTTTTAAATGAAATTGACATACTTAAATTTTTTAATAATATTTCAAAAATTAAGCTAAAGTTAAAGTTATAACTTAAGAGGACGTCAAAAAAATTAACGAACTGTGATCTGTTAACTTACATGATGTGTTGTGCTGCTTGGACTGCTGGCAGGCGAGTGTCTTCTTGGTGGGAGCGGTGCAGGGAGAGGTGCTGGCAGATGTGATGGCGGTAACGCTTTACCCAACGCAGCAGCACCGCCTTGCCCAAACAACCTCAACACTTGCTCGGGCGAAATCGGTCTCTTCTTTCCGTTTGTTGTGCTCAGGTGGTTCGTACTATTCCTTAAGCTCGTTGGACCTGGTGAAATTTCAAAAAAAAATCAATAAAGTATTCAAAAAGTGTTAGCATATAAGATCTCTTAATCTCTAAATGCTACTATTCGTTTACTACTTACTATTCTTTTCTTTTTACAGATAAACTGCACAACCAATTTTGATATACTTAGTGACAATTTATTTATGAATAATCTTGAATTTGGTACTAACCTCAGTTTAATAATTTTTGATTACTTTTAAACCTTTAACCGCTTGGTTTTGTAGGAGTTGACTAGCGCCTGACTCGTAATTTATTTAAATTTTTTTTTTAAAAGAAACTCAATAATTTAAAAATATTCATTATACAAATAGAGAAATTTGTTGTATATATATGTTGTATATATGGACACAGTGGAGTAATGGATGCTCTAGGGATTCTGGAGTATATGAAAAACATGCTGTATTAACAACTTTTTGAAATGCTTAGTTGTCTCAATATTATGTGAGTATACTCGTATTATTAGATTATGTGAGGTTTTAACCTGCACTGTTAGTAATTGTAGTGGAACCGAGGTACGGTGTTCTCGACAATTTTCCTTGGTAGTGATGCTGCGAGTACGAGGCGTGGTGGCCGTGGGAGGAGGCAGGTCGTTCCACAATAGTGTAAGAGGTGCCCGGAGGTGAATAGTAGACGCCACCGCGCGCCCGCGCGCGAGCATCCTCCGCCTCGTAGCTCGTGTGGCGGTTATCCTGCATCAGATAAACACAATATAAGTGTGGAACTTTCTCTAAAGGCTTGACTGCTACACGCAACGTGGGATGTGGGATCGTGATAGTTTAACTACACTCAACCACTCACGAACCATTGGATTCGGATATATTAAGCTGATCCTATTTTTTTTAATAAAAATTAAAAAAAAGATGGGGTGCGGCTGTGTCGGATACGGTCGTGTGTTTTGCGTGAGTACGTGTACTAGTACGTTACGAATAATATGTTCTTTGACGGTATTATATTATAGCTAAGGATCAAAGAATAAAAAATCCTTTGCTATCGAGTGGTATAAAATTGGAGTACTTAGTGTATCAATAAGGTTGGTGTGTTACCTGTTGCGAGCGTGAATGTCTCGCAAGGTGGTGGGCGGGCGGATGCTGCGGTGTGGCAGAGCGCGTCCAGCCATAGCCGTGTGTGTAGGGCGGCGGCCAGCGCGCGCCAAACTCAGCCAGCTCCGAGCCCTCCGCCGCCTCCCCCGACCTCATGCCGGGGGTCACCGGATGCACTGCAATCAAACAAAACTATTGTAATACCGTTTCGTTTATTACAATTAAAGTCATAAACCAGCGGATTAGTAAGTTAAAGTGGCAGTGAGCAGGACATAAGTATGGAGTGCCGACGGCCACTGGGGCTGGAAGGTTCTCGAGTGGAGGTCACGGACCGGAAAACGCAGCGCAGGAAGTCCACCAACAAAGTGGACATAAGGGGTTCATTCAGGCTTCTTCTGACCGTCCTATTAAAAAAAAAAACAGGGGCACTCCGGGAGTGCCGACAGAAGTGAAAACTTGAACAATTACCTGTGTATTTTTTGAATCGTCAGGAAAATACATATACAGAGGTGTCGGATACGGTAACAGTGTCGCGAGTTTAATGGTTTTTCCCATCTCAAAAAATGCCAACATGCATGTGTATCTATGTACATACATACACAATATTGTGTACACCTCTACCTACCAATACCTATGTAAAGCCTAAAGAAGTTTTCACTTCAAAAATATGGAGGCCGATGTCCAGCAGTTTAGGATTTAAGACGGGATGTAATCCAAACGAGTTGTAATTAAAACTGTCAAAACCTGGCAAAACTATAACTACATATTACTTTGTAACACGTAATTATGAGCTAAATTGATAATTTTAATGAGTAAAAAAAATATAGGTATTGACCGTGGTCCACCTACTTTATTCACCATATTGTAGCGACGCCTTCTTTGTAATTATAATAGGACCTTAAAATTTGTTAAGTAAGTATTAAGTGTTAAATGAACTTCCGAGTTTTGGCTCAACATCCGATGCTGCTACAAAGGATCACGATCCGCCCTCTTCCGTTACTCTGCCTTATATTGTAATTTACATGGAGCTATTCATGTTTAAAACGTTTAAATAACAAGAAAATATGAAAAAGTAATACTTACGAATTATACAAATCTACTCGTGTTAAATTTTGTATTTATAATATACATATTATAACATTATGAATTTTATAGTATGAATTTTATTATAAAATAAAGTGACTGTCCGCTTATCAGTTTCTCGGCTCATTTCTTCTAAATAACCTAATATAGGTACATTTTGATTTTGATATACGTTTGTCACTAATGGAAAGATGAATTAACAAGGAAGATGTAAGAAATTTTCAGAAAATATTGGATCCGTACAAAATCGATGGCGGGCCTCTGGTTTTTTTTTTTGTGTTAAAGTCGACAAACAGGCTGACGGTCAACTTGATGGTAGGTGGCTACCGTCGCCTATAACACAAGCAATGCTATAGGTGCTACAAGTGGACTGCCGACCATAGAAGGATTAAGGATAGGAGACTTTGGAAATACCATCGAAATAACAGTAACCTACCAAGTATCCCATCAATCCAACATGTGGAAGTTGGTGAAATCCCTTCATCAATTAGGAAATGGGCTGATAGTCTTCAAACGCCTGAACAGATCTTCATGAATTATAGTTAAGAATCATCCCGATTACGTTAGCTTTAAAACAAAAAAAAGCATCAAAATCAGTTTGGGAGCTACGATTCCACAGACAGATACTCAGATACACATACAAACGCCTGAAACTTATAATGCACCGTATTTGCGTCGGGCGTTAAATAATATTAAACTATTCTCGGGAAAAACACTTTTCAGTGAAGACCCTTAATCTGCCTGTATATTTACTCGAATATATTTCTATTTGTACTTAAATAATAGAAATGCCAACGTCAGGCGCATAAGAAATATTTAACAGAAGTTGAGTTGACATACCCTCCCGTTCGTAATCCAATATCTCTTTGTCAGAGACATTATTCATTCGTAGCAGAGACAGGCCGATTTTGTAGAGACGGTGTTACTATTTGATTGAAAAACTTAACATGTTGCATAAAGTCTGCAATGCGGATTTATATACTTAGGAGGTAATTTTAAGCATTCGCAAATTATTTTATTGATTACTAGCTGGTGCCCGCGACTTCGTCCGGGTTGGTCTGGAGTAAATTCACTATAATCGAGGTCGGAAATAAGCATGTATAACATCGCTCGGATTCATTTTCTTAATCACGTTTTTGATGTTGTAGTTCCAGAGTTGTTGTCACGAAAGGTGATCGTCATGCTACAGAAAAATGATGCTCACATCTCAATCTACCCTAGATTAGGAAGTCAATACCCACTTTCGGCACCAAAGAATATTCAGCACATTCTGCTATCAATTCACAAGAGAGTGATAGCATGAACGTATAATCGATGTTTGAGTTTACTCAGTTGTCAATATGATTGATGTCAATGTGTCAATATCAATTTATTTATTTAATAAAGTACACAAATAGTTTGTTTATGAAAACCATAAAATAAATGTATATAGATTAATTGCTAAATTGCAGTCTTATACAGTGTACAATTAATTATTATATTGTTATTATATGTTATCAATTTAAAATCCTCTTTATGTCAAACTTTATCTTATTTCCTCACCTAATGTATATATTTCGATAAAAGTTTTATATAATAAGCGGCGGCAAACAGGTCATCACAAATTCGGGTCACCATAAAATACGTGCGAAGCAAGTTAGAAATGACTTGTTTACAGCACTTGTATCGTAAACCTTCATACTGTTGAAGCCTGATTATGTTTCTTTTGTCATACCCCTCCGAAAAAAGTTACGAAGTTGTCGTTGAATATAAATACTATAATGATTTACTTTTATAAAAATGATTATGTATTATTCGTGCAATATTAAACTTTCTATTACGAATAGGTTTTATGACACTCAAAGCATTTGAACATATTCCCCTCTTGAAAAGCAAGGTACATGGTAGCCGTTTAGTATTTAATAAATATTATAATATAAAACAAAGTCGCCTAGGTATCCGCGCGATTTATGGGGTATTGTGGGCCTCGTACGAAATCTCAAGCTCGCTCAACAAGTATATGGAGAAGGCTGGGTTGCACTGCGAGATCCAATAGATAGATGAAAGTTACCGACAATATCCGGCAGATTAGTAAATAGAACTGCCTGTGGGAAGGATACATAGTACGGAGAACCAAAGGCCGCTGAGGCTAGAAGATTCTCAAGTGTAGACCACGGACCGGCAAACTCAGCGTGGAACTTCTACCCACAAGGTAGATTTAATTAGGGCCGTGGGTCGATGCTAGATCAAGGGTGCTTCTGACCGGGTGTGTTAGAAAATTATGGAAGAGGCCTATGTCTAACAGTAGACCTGCTACGGCTGAGATCATGATATTAGTTAGTACATATATGCTACTTTCGACAGTCTACGAAATAGAAAATATTTAACGCTTGAAAGAGGTATTCGTACTATTTGAAAATATGAAATACATATATCAAGCGACATGATGAACCATGGCCAATTTGTCGGCGATAATTCACATCGACAAACTTCTTTTGCGGACGGATGACGTCGTTTGGCGCGGCGCCAAACTGACTCAGCCCTCTCAAAGCCGACTGTTCCGAGTCCTAATATTTACTGAGAAAGGACAATGTTAACATCAATTGCTATTGTACGTAACAAGACACAACTTATATACACACACATAACTACACACTGTTTATAGTATTTCATATAATATTTTATAAAATTTCAAATTATGTTTTAGTCTTTATGACGTCGGTTACAATTTTTAAAAAATATTTATGTAATACCATATTATTATTAATAATATTCACAATGATAATCTTATTCAGTGACATTTTGTTTACTAGGCACCTAGATCTCCGATTAAAGCATTAATACAAGTCAGTGATTCGGAAAATGAGGGCAAGCCGGCGTGATTACCAAATGGAAAATTCGCCAGCGCATCGCCATACGAGTAGGTACAACTTGTCAGTGTCGATCGTGTGGGAATGTAATAATGACTATATACAGACTATAATATAACAATTTTGTTACATAATATTTTACAGTAATATTACGTAACAGAATTGTTATATAGTGCCTACAACATGTATTGCTATTGCTAACGACAAGCCCATCGTGATTAATTGATGGAAGCTTAGATGAATATATTTAGACAAAGGCTTTGTTATGAAAAAAAAAAATATTCCATGAAATGATTACGTTAACAGGTAAATACTAGTGACTCGCTCTCGGCTTTATATATAAAAATCTTCCCCTATCATCCCTCTTTCCATATATGAAAATCGAGTGTTTGAAGCGTATACAAACTATATCTTAACATTTTTATATATAAAAAAATATAACTCATACAATACGAATAAAAAATATATGTAAAATTTTAACTAACCTCGTTTCCCCAGTAAAAAACCGACGTATCCCTAGTGACTCATTCAGTGTTCAATCGTTGGCATCAGGAGAGCAGGGAATTCTAGATATTCTGATTGTTCAAGCATGTAAACCATTTCGATTGCCCTTCTCTTTTGTTATTTAAAGCAGCTGAAGTAACCGGTAAAAACCATAAATTTATTAGTATTTTTACTTCAACACACTTTCAATTAATCTCTCAGCTAAAGACTAAAACTTTACATCATAAACGTCTTTACTCGTGTGGATGTAAAAAGTTAACTATATTAAAGAACAGCACACCTGCCAACGCCGTTTGAACGTAATTTATAACTCACCGGTTAAATTTAACTTAACTCCGTTTACCTTCGTCACGTGAATAACTTTAATCCATTAATCAATCTTTTTTGTTGTACGAGTATAACCGAGATCAGATATGGCTAAAGTTGTTTTGCAGATTAACAACCATTTTTTTTTAAATGGATGACGATGAAATCACATATGAATCTGGCTACGACATCTTATATACGTATATAAAACCAAAGCTTTTAATTCAATTAAATTCAATCGGTGCATTGAAATAAGTTTGTTCGGATTCTGAATATTTATTTTCACTTAAGTATTGTTCAAGTATATTATTAAATTATTACAAAAGCTTATATGAGAATTCAGCACACATACGAGAGATTCTTTATATTATAATATTCTTGGAAATTGCTTAGACCTACGTAATGTATTCAGTATTTTTCCAGTCACGCTGATGTATGAAACCTATTTAAATAAACCCCCCAGTAATAGTAGCCGATGCCCGCGACTTCGTCCGTGTTGAAAAATGAAAAATATAGGTAACACCTAAGAAAATACATAAGTAATATTAACGCCTGACATCTTTATCGCTGCGTCGACGGTAGCGTCAAATTTTTTATGAGGATGAAAAGTACCATATGATATGTTAATAAACTATCTGTAAAAACATATCCTTTCAACCGTTTTTTGATTGAGTATGAAACACACAAACTTTCGCATTTATAATATTACCAACTGAATCCGGCCACGCTTAGCTGTGGCTGTTTTCATTTTCGTTGGCACTTCAAATAAAATTATATAAAAATACTCTTCTACTAAAATGAAATGACGTGTAAAAATTTCAAGTCAATCAATCCATCGGCTATTTTTCGATTTAACATACGGAAGCTAATATGTGAACTGCTGCTGCTCGCTTTCTACAACTGTGGAAGTTTTTACAAACTAAACATGGGCTGTATGAAATGTCCGATAAATAAATCACTTATTAAGTTAATATAATATCTAAAAAGTAAGTAAACAAGTCAATAATGACCTGGATATAACAATAGCATTTTGTAATAAGGCACACAATGGCGAAGGGCACTCGTGACGTCACAGGAGAGCGCGGGGGACAAGGTGTCTGGGAGGGAGGGTAAAGGAACCAGGGGTTCAAGGGCGTGAAAGTAGGTCAACGGGCCACATGAAAACCCGGGCTACGAGGCGAGGGTTACTATACTTTTAAATTGGCCACGGAATACTTTCTCATTATAATTTTCCTCTTGTTACACATTTTGTTTTATTTTAGTCCAAAAATCCACCTACTTAAGTCGGGATTTTAGGGAGAGATTACTTCTATTCCGATTAACATCTTTCTTCTGTAGAATACTTTCTGAATTCGCGTTGTAAGAAGATCATGTAAAAAAAGTGTTTTATTGTTTTCTTACTGAATCGCTTTTTATAAAATTATCTTTATAAGTGGTGAGCTTATTTTCCTATTAAATTAAATATGCCGTATTCGCTTGATACATGATATGTACATCACTTTACTTTTATCACTTTTCACTTTTATCATTTTAAAATGTATTTGTCACTTTAATAAATTATTTTCAAGAGATTAATTTATATCAGCAGTACAAAAAGTTATATGCAAAACATCCGTACTAATATTATAAATATAATTATAAATGCGAAAGTATGTTTGGATGTATGGATGTTTGTAACTCTTTCACTCAATACCTACTACTGAAATATTTATGTTTTATGAAATATAAGTTATATGTAGCACAATTAATGAGTTCCTAATTTTAGTTCAGTTCATTGAATAAAACTTATCTAATGAGTTTCACAACACAATAAAATTCATTATAATAAAAACATAATAACTTTTTTCTTTCCCAAGTTTCATACAAGCCACGTTTATGAATTACACGGTGATTAATAAGGCCAGACTTCTTTTGCATATATATTGTTATAAACGGCCTATCAGTATTAGTTACTTCATAAGTGACCGGGCTGTTCAGATTCGGCTTTGGGATAAGAGAATTAGTTATTTAAATGTAGTCCATTACCAATATTTCATGGAAAATTTGACCTAATCTCAAGAAAACATACATTGTCAGACACTCTTTGTTCCTTAAACGGCCTACCAGACAATCCAATTATCGCCACTCATCAACTTCCACACTAAAAAGGCGTTACGAGGATGTCGGGCACTAGAGGGCGCTGGAAAAGTTATAGTGTTATTTTTGAGTTAATAACAATTGTGGTTGCATGAATGTTGGAACAGATTTTGATGAAACTTTTCAATTATATAGTTAATTAGAATAAAAAATCTTATTAATATTATAAATGCAAAATTTGTATGTTTGGATGTTTGTTATTCAATCATGCAAAAACGGCTAACGGATTTGGATGAAATCTGGCACAAAGATAGTTTATTATCTGTATTAATATATAGGATGCTTTTTATACTGGAAAAATTTTAGGCTCCCCAGGTATTTTTAAATAACGAAGTAAAGTGCGTAGCGTCTGTCCATGGAGTCGTAGCTCTCAAACGATTAGATCGATTTTGATCCGTTTTACGTGGAAAGCGACTTCAATTTAGAACTAAAAGTTGATACGTTTTCATAATATCCTGCAGAACACAACATAATATGTAGAACCGATGTAGGTCGTAGAAAAATTATGACAACCGAACATTACAGGTGAAAAATAAAAGAATGTAGCTGTTACAAAAAAATTACAGTTTGTGCGTGGTTTTCCGGTAGCGTGTTCCATTTTCAAACAGAACATGCTATTATTTGAAACACACGACATACTTCTAAACTTTTACCTACCATACACATTTATAGCGACTGCACTACAAAGGATGGTTTTGTATTTGGCTTCCCCATTATGCTTACTCGATTCGGTTTAATATGTCATTTTCTATTTGACTCGACATTAGGATAATCTGCGGTTGACGTGACTCACATAATACAATGACGAACAATGATATTGTTTTGAACATTTCTTGAATTAATTTTAGTATTGTTAGCGAACGAAGCACTGTTATGACATTTTAGGAATCAGGAACAAATATGGAATGGCAGTGACACTGCTATTTTAATGAAATATTGGAAGATTTATCTTTTATATACGTGCAAATGAGTGGGCTTATGCCTTTGTTAACCACATTGTAGCGCACAACTATGAAAAATATTATATGCATATAAAGATAAAAGGATTATTATTATAAAACAATAGTTTAGGAGGAATAGGGGAATTATATCATACTATCTTTTACCCGCGACTTTGCGAGCCAGCGGAAAAAAATTGGAAAAAATATAAAAAAAAATATTTATTCAATCTTTATTGCTTATCCTATCTATTTGCTATCAAACGTTGAATTTTTTTAATATTTTTGGACGATCCCACAGAAACAGTAGGTGCTTTTTCTGGATCTCCTTTTCAGTATCCCTGACAACGTGTATACAAAATTTCATGATAATCATGAAAGTGTACAAAAACAACGAACAAACACGCTTTCGCTTTGAAATATTAATTAGGATTACTACTTCTTCTCTGGCACTCCTACAAACTCATCGAAACACAACAGCACACATGCTATCGCCCAAATATGAGTACCATTTTAAAAAATCATAAAGCGAAAATTTAATCGAATTACACAGTAATAAAAACGGCCAGCGTTAATTTTTTACGAAAATACCGAGCGAACGTTGCAAATAAAATAAACATAAATTATACATTTCCGTGACTATCAGTCCGTTTGCGTGCACAGTATTCGTGTCCCGAAAATGTGAATAATGAAGCAAATAAAAGATTTCGCTTGAATCGATTCTCTTTGAAACGATACACAAGAAAAGCTTAACAAGGGGAAACCTGTTAGTTTGTGAACCGCATAAAAACTGTGAAGGTACCTATTTCAATTGATTTATTGTATAGGTATGGTAAGGAGCGCGTCAGTAAAATTGTTTTAGTGTAATTAATTATTATACTTCAGTTATAGAAGTAACACTTTTTTATGTTAAGGGCGGCAGACAGGCTGACGGTCCATTTGATGGTAGGTGGCTACCGTCGCCTATAAAATAACCAATGCCACAGGTGCTGCAAGTGCGCTGCCGACTTATGCTTAATCCAGTAGGATTAAGGATGAGGAATTGGGAAGGGATAGGGAAATGGACTCTGGCGTCCCTTACTCACTCACCAAAACACAACAGCACACATGCTGTTATTTCACGGTGGTTCTGTTAGGGGGTGATCACTACCCCCTTACAGAACTTTACAGAACCTTACAGAAAAAATGTCTGCGAAAAGCAGTGTTCCCTGCCACTACTTCCAGAGCCAACTTTAAAAAGTTCATTCCCAAAGTAAGTACATAATATATTCATGAATTATACCCATAAACTACCTTTAGAAATTCTTCTTCTTGTCCGAGATTAGCGCACACATACAGACAGACAGAGAAAAACGATGAATTTATAATATGTACCTACTTATATTCAAATATGCCGCTGTTTTGCTTTTTTTTTCAGTAATAACTAAAATTTAATAATCTTCCTCTCTGAAGCACAGTGAATAAAATATCACTGATCAGACAGATGTAACAGTAATTCATCAGACTTTCGTGGGTATATACATATAATAATTTTATGTAAAAATAGTCTTTTGAAAAAAATATAACTCAAATCGGTGTATAACATATGTTTAAAATGTAGGCGTATATAATATTGTTAATATTATACCTGCCCACGTTTTTTAAGATAATTTATTGTTCTGCATTTCTTATTGTCGACAAACTCATTGATATTCGTTCCACGACAACTATCTGCTCGCTGAATTCACTTTCAGACGAAGCACTGTGGATGAAGAATACTAATTTCGTATCTACTGTTTTATTTACTATACTTTACATAGAACTATTAGGCGACATGATAATAATGAAAATAGGAATACAAAATATTGATTGCTTAGCATGACGGATAAAGAAAATTATAATAAACTAAATTCTTCTTGAATTATTTCAACCGACTTCAAAAAAGAGGAAGTTCTCAATTGGACTGTATGTTGTGTTTTTTTTTTTTAATATTTGTTACTCGATTACTCCGCCAATTATGAATTGATTTTGTTGATTCTTTTTTTATTTGGTAGGTCATACTTCAGAAGTCGTCTTATATAAATTTTATCGAAATTTATTCAGCGCTTTTTTTTTAAAGATTATTTTAGTATATTGGTTGGGTGGCTGGACGTCACTGCGCGTGACTTTTTCCCCATCCTAATAGTGTCCAAAATGCCTAAAAAAATTCACTTCAATATGAAGCGTCACTGAGCGTGTCGCTCACTGACATGACGGCGCGAGTTCAGTGTTTCACCACACTAAAAGTGCCCAACGCGCCTAAAGAAGTCACTTCAAAAATATATTTTATTAAATCTCAGAAAGAATTCGAAAATTTGAGTCAGCTGAATAATAAATATGGTAAATAATTATATGAAATTTTTGCTGCTCCAAAATGTCCATTCGGCGTTAAAATATTAGTTAATTCTATGTTATCTATGTAGGTATATAAATAAAACTGAATCGCTAAATGTGTTGCTAAGCGCTAAATTCGAAAACAGCTGAAGCGTGATAGGTTCTTATGAAGAGAAAATTTGGGAAAACCGCCTAGAATTTTTTGTCAAATCTTTCGACAGAATGACGTAATGTAAGTACTTATTTATTTATCAATTTCGTATACCAACGAACTTCGTACCGCCTCTGAATAAAAGCCTGTTCCATACAAAATATATAAGAAAATTAATTTTATTCATAATTTCTGTTGTTTTAATAGTTATTCTGCTATTTGAGGCGAAAACTTTGTTTTATATAGATATACGTATAGATATCAAATTATGAAAGAGATAATATTGTTTCCATCAAGTTTCACACGTTAAATTAAGACACGAGAAACCTTTTAGTCGTATCTCTTGTTGGCGAGATTTATTGACATTCGGGTGCACGTTTTCCCAAGCCTCGTAAAAGGTAGCAGAGATGTAACAAGCATGCAACAAATAGAATGAACCATAAACTTTAAAGTCTCCGTTTATTACGTATGAAACATTCCCAAGTAATCTTTTTTAAATGACTTATATTGTTTATATTATTTTTTGTATTTTAACGAGAATGTGTCTTTAAATTTGCTTCCATAGTGGGAGGCAATTCAGAAAAGTGATGATAACAAAATCATCACAAAAAACAAAAAAATTACGTCACTTGATAGAGCTAAAGGATCAAAGAATATTTTGGTATATATGAATATTCCAATTCGTATGATATATACATATGATACCTACGCTCACACACAAACCAGTGTCCAGTACCTACCGGACGCGCCCCACGCGTACGCCGCAGTGAGTTTTACATAAATTGCCTAACATTTTATTTATTAGACAAAAAATATTATTCGAGGAAAAATATATAATATGGCAAGCATCCAATAAAAAATTCAAGTAAATAAAAGTGTGTGACAAAAAAATTCAAACGAGCTAAGTAATAGGTTTCTGGGAACAAAGTTAATTAAACAATTACGCAAGTTGGTCCCTTGCGAACGAATCGTGTGATGCCACTAAAGAGCGCTCACTTACCCGTCTGACGCTGAGCGATAAGCATTTTAAGCTGCATTACAGCGCCACTACAAGAAATATCTGCATAAACTTTAATGTTGTATTTCTAAAATGCACGATTTCAAAGCGCCACTAACACTTTCTTTTGGCTCTGCACGTTTTAACTGTTTAAAGTTCTATAATATTTCCACATTACCTACAATTGTAAGTATTTTTGTCAACCCGCCATTAAAATAATGGTCCCTTTTTAGAACACCTAATTTTTTATTAATTCTAATGTTTAGTTTTGTGGGTTTGCTGATTGTTCCATCACTATTTAGTGGTATCGTTTTATACTCACAGCACCACCAGTAGTATGGCCGGTGGTAATGTGGATCCACAACAGTTTTTTACAAACGAAACGCGACCCACCGCCGAGCTGCGCGCCGCTACAAATAGAAGTTCATGCTGAAACGAAAGCCATAAATAAAAATTATAAACTAACCCCCGACTTTCTATTGAGCCCAAACACGCTATATCTACTGTATGTTGCTAAGAAGTTGGGTATCCATCAGGCTACTTGGTGCTGCAGCATCAAGTCATGGAAATGCTACCGAAGTAAAAGTATACTAAATTTCACATTAATGAAATCCCTTCGTCAACTAGGAAATCTACAAACACATAAACAGATCTTCATAAATTATAGTTTAAAATCGGATCAAAATAAAAATCAAACAAAAAAACGGATCACAATAGGTCCATCCGTTTGAGAAGTACGATTTCCCAGACAGACAGCAGACAGACAGACACGCATACACAGACACGCACGTCAAACTTATAACACTTTGCGTCAGTCGTTGAGGTTTAAAAATGATCGAGATGCTACATGGTTCTACGATGAACGCGTAGTACGTCTACGAGGGTAGTACAGTGGCAGCAGCTTTGGTTAGCTTATTTTACCGAGAAACAAAAAATATTTGTCCACTTAAGCTTTTTTCTTTTCATCTAGTTTGAATAATTTAACCACATCGTCGTACTGTTAGGTCTAATGGAAAGAAAATACGTATTATGGAGTTATTGCATAGCTGGGTGGCAAGCACCGGTATGAATACAGTCACGCGAACTGATTAAATGTCACGACACGACGCGTGCAATATACAACCTAATTAGCAGCTTATATTCGAAATACACAGTAAATAAAACTTTAGCCACGATTTCAGCGGGCAATGCATTCAATATTTGATGTGTCAACAAATCTAACAGTGGGCGTCCTTTGGCTGATTGTGGCTGAGATGATGATGTATAAAATTAAAATTAAAATTTTAAATTTATTTACAGGATTAAGTTTAGGTTCCAACAATGCATCAGATTTTAACCCAAGCCTATAATTAAAATCCAATCAATAATTAAACGAGTATCTGTTAGAATTTTCATTTGACTACTACTTTTTTGGTAAGTAGTAGCAGAAACGGTGATAAAAGTCTTTTTATGTAACAATGTGTGGCTAGCGCTGCGTTCTTTCCACCTTATTAAAATCCATTAGGTGACTTAGAAGAAATTAGCAAAGAAACAGACACAATAGGAGAGCGACTTTATTTTATAATATGTACTTATAGATATAGAAAATATATATAGAATTTTATTATAAATAGAAATTATTAGAACGTTGGAAGCATCGAATATCTTTGGAGTTGGAAGTGTTTGTTTGTATGTGTTCGAAAGCGTTGTTTATAGACCACATATTTCGAAAATAAAATGGTATATTATATTATATCATAAAAGCAATTAGTCTTTCTAATGGTCTTTCTAATTGTCTCTGCTGCAATTTTTTGTAATATTGAAATAGCTAGGTATGAGTATATGCATCATCGTAGGCTAACGTAATAAAGTAGATTCATAGAATTAATCTCCGGAGGCGATTCAGTCCAATTAGCCCGCAGGTTCGCTTGACCACTTCCAATTTTTTTAATGGTCAACTCGGCCATTATACAATTCTTGTACATTATACACGTAGGTATTTCGTTTTAGTGGGTGCGCTATAATCAGATTGCGGCACTCGTAGAGCTTCTACGGAACGACTTTGGCCGCTCCCGTTAGACAAACAAAACTATAAACATGAATGTCACTAGGTATACAAATTGTCTTCATTCAATTTACTGTTTTATTTTTATGTAATAAAATCCAATTTACATCGTTCACACTTTACTTTATGTAACTTAAATTTGTCACATGACAATAATTCTGTTTAATCGCTATGTAATTGTTTAAGCTGTGTTTATGGTCTTACCTAATTATTTCATTTTACTCGCATCTCCGTCACTCCACATTCCGACGGTAAAACTGTCACAAAGGCTTTGCATTCACATGTCGGGACTGTGAGCAAGTCATGTAGCACGGTCACTTAACAGTTAGTAAGGGGCAGTCCAGCGTGATCGGTGTCAGTGAGAGGCGGCCGGTGGGGCGACGCGGTAATGTTGTTATTGTGCGAGTACGTTGTACCGCGACGTTGTCTAGGGCGAGTATCGGGCTGTGACGAGGCGCTCGGGCGGGCGGTTGCGTCGCGACTGCGCGTACTCTGCCTACGACTCCCCGCTCGATACCTACCCTGGCCATGAAAATTTCAACCTAGCTCCTGTCAACTGGTGGCAGAAAGGAGGCATAAAACCTGTAAAATTTTGCGCATTCGCGTTTTCGTTCTATGAAAAGCTTTTCACCCTTTTAATAAACCCCTATTACAATTGGTATTAAAAATTTTATATATATTTTTTTTAAACTAATGAACAAAAAAGTAAAACTGTTTTTAAGGTGTTCAAATTACATACGCACGGAGTCGAATAATTAATATTGAATCAAAAAAACCAAATACACGTACTATAGTTATTTGTTCAACTAGAGAGCAAAATTGTTTTTTGCTGCGAGTGCCGTGTAAATCACGAACTAGCGAAGTAATCTAGAATTGAATCACGAGCGTAGCGAGTAATTCTAATATAGACTGAGCGAAGTGAGTGATTTAAAGGCACGAGACATAAAAAAATTGGCTCTCGTGTTAAACATTCAACTTTTCACCTTAACAGCGGGAAAAGCGTTACTAGGTCATCTTTAGGAAAGAAAATCAATTAAGACAATTTTAAATATTATGTTTATTATAGCTAACATTCACATAGCCAAAGTCACATAAATTACAACTAAATTAACAAAAATATTAAAAGTTGAAAGTAAAATTACTGCAATTTGTTAGATTAATGCGCGATTTCACCATACTCTGTTAGTATTTAACATCGCTGTTAAGTCATTTAGCGCTGTCACTCACATACTGTAAACGTCTGTTAAATGACTTAACAGCGATGTCAAATACTAACAGATTATGGTGAAATCGCGCCTTAAGGTAACAGTTTTGTTCGGAACTGTGATTATTTACTTGCGTGTTAGGTAAGGGTCCTGTATCTATGTTTGTACAAATGAAAATATTTTTCACGGGACTTTTCTGGAAGAAAGCTAAGTTCGGCATTTGAAACTCGTTCTCTTAATTCTTCTAGAGTTAGACCATCACCACTGGACGTACTCATTTTTTTTATATTTACCAAAACAGTACAAGAACACCAAGACCTAATGCTGAACCAGTTTCTGAACGGCTGCGAAACTGTCTTCACAGCTGGGCCAACTCTAGTCGGCTATGGCTGGACACACTAATAAAATCAAAATTTTATTCTTGTGAGTTAAATCGCGTGTTCGAATTTCAAATCACGCTCGCATCAAGAATCGATTTTTCTGCGAGTTTTAGGCACCAAGTTAGAAGTTTTTAGGACCCTTTTCGTGCTGGAGAGGTGAAAAATATATTTATATAGAAGCACTAACAAAACTTTTTTGTTTTAAATGATTTTTTTTATTTAAATTATTTTTACTGCGATATCATTCGGGTTTTATTTGATTTCAGGTCGCGTTTTTCGGCTATTTGCCGCTACCCGGGAACGGTCAACTGTCGTTATTTTTTTCTTCTTCGCCTCCTTTTTTATGTGAAAAAAAAGTACAAGTATTAAACAATAGGTACACTAACAAAAATATACAAATAAGTTCTTTACTGACTGTACAATTGCAAAGGTGCTACGTCAATAACTTGCCCTAGATGGGCGATGTATCGAATTTTGCCGGGTAAATATTTTTTTTTTACAAAAGAAACAATAAAAGGTTTTAGATGCAATGCATTTAGACTTTAAACTCTAAAACCCTAAACCCTAAAAATTTAAGTCAGACTTTATGAATAACCTTTTACGAAATTTTGCTTGCACACGTCATGACCCCTGTACCCTATTGGCCTCAAGGTACGGCGGTAACTACGTCCTTTTAGTGGCCAACGCCATAAGGGTTTCGAGTGACCCTGGAATCTGTTAGGCGTTCACCTAAACAGAACAGCACAGGTGCTGTTAGTTTTAGAACTTCTGTAAGCGAGCGTTTACTGTCGCCAAACTTTAGCGACTGTGGGTCTGTTACTACTAAACATTAGCTTTCTCGTTAACTTGTTACGGCAAAATTAGAGATTGCGCCGTTAGAATGTATGGAAATGAAACCCTTTAGAAAGTGATACAGGACGTACTAATATATTTTTTTGTAAAACACACCCCTCGACAAGTGATAATAAAGAACAAAAATAGTATTATTTCATTGGTAATTCGATAATTGGCTCTTATATGATGTTTCAAAATTAATGCTGTGAAAGTAGGTCGCACGAGTAAAACTCGGATTAATAATAATAGTGGGACGAGTTGTCATAGGATGGGAAGGAACAACCCTACGAATTCAGTTCAGTTTCAGTTTTCTTTTCAAAGGGCAACATACTTTTTTATGTTAAGGGCGGCAGACAGGCTGACGGTTCACTTGTAGGGAATGTATTGCAGTTTACAAAACCCTATTTTAATTTTCTGTACGACCATTATTGCCCGAGTGACTTTTTCGCTTTGATCGACGATAACTCAGTGACAAATCATCGTATAAAGCTCATAAGGAGGTCAAATTGTAGGGAATTTAATTCTCTAAAAGAGCTTTATAGTGTCCTTACAAAAAATATTATTACGGCTCGTAGAGCAACTTCAAGACGAGCAAAAATTTAGAAAAAAAAAATTTTCGTTGGTTCTCTGACGATTACTAATAAACCGCTAACGAGAAAAATATTTGAAGCTCGGATTCAAAAACTAGAGACTTAAGATACAATTTCCTTTTATAATGAGCTCTGTACGACCATTTTCTTCAAAGTTACAGCCTGTTTAAAATCACCTAAAAATTTGAAATTTTTTTATATCATTTAATTTTTGGGTTTAGTACCTATATATAAAAATTTCGTGTCACATGTTTGTCGTCGATGAACTCCTAAACTACTGAACCGATTTTGATAAAACTTCGTAACGATGTATAATTTGGTCCAACTTAAAAGTTAGGATAGCTTTTATTTTGAACCCGGGCGAAGCCGGGAGCGTGTAGCTAGTATTAGTATAGATAGTATATAGATACAAGAGTTGATGCTAATGCAAAAGATCACTTGGATCTCCAAAATTAAATTACCTGCCCATTTTGTTTCTACATATTTATATTAATGATACAGTCGAGTCAGACGATAGGACAGAACATTTTCACCGTGATCACTCATGCGATTTGCGGTGACATATGCCAAATAAAACAACATTTAAAACATATTTACCTACCTAATACTTTATTACTCAAACATATATAAACAGAGTAGACATATCGACACACTGGTGGAAAACTAAGTTACAAATTGTTACAATTATTTACAAAGAATACTTTATAAGTACATGCATCAAACTCTTACCAATTATATAGACAAGTACAAAGTAAATGCTTTATATAAACATATAATTGTATATGTATAGAAAAACCTCAAAAAAAAGTATAAGTTTCATATTACATGTCTGAATTTTAAAAAGTTATTAAATTTTAAACCATTTTATTTAAACAACTAGGAGCCTTATACAAATTGTTATATAAACAATTATTGACTAACACCATCTATCCATAGTGCAGATTGCAATTATTTTGAGTAAATTTATAGATTTAACTTCAGAATGGTCATAACATTCTTACTAACTTATAATCCTATAATAAGGAAACAACTTTTTGGTTCCATTTAAGTGTTTTTAAAAGATTTCACTGATATCAAAGGTTAAACCGTGACAAATTCATTTCTATATGCTTTAATGCCTGTTACAAACATAGTTTTTGTTATATTAAAAAAACATAAACGTCAATATTAGATCGCACAAAAAAATCAGTCTCAAAACATGCAGGTATAATATTATGTGAATAACATAACAATACGGTTGTGTTCTAAAGGTATCTAAATGTATTGCATATAATAATTATAAAAACAAGTATTCGATATTTAAATTTGCCTAAATTAAGAAAAACACTGTTTTTTTTTCCTAAAACAATTTAAACAACGTTATTATGCAATTTAATAACTGATGTTTTATTATGGCTTTTTTTGATTAGTATTGATTTCTGGTTGTAAACTCTGTTAAATTAATAATCTTTAATTTAAATTAATAAGCACAATAATTACCGCATTGTTTGCAAAGTTTTAAAAAATATTATTAATTTCAAAGTCTAGGGAGTACTTAATGTAATTTTTTAATTAAAATACAATTTATTAACAAAATTTATAAAAAGTGGTATTCAAATTACTCTTCATAATATTTTTAAATATTTAGTAAAGAACCTGAACGGGATTTATAAAAAGAACTAACTGGATTTATCAAACGATTTATAAATATATAGTTATCGTTTAAAAAATTATTTATTAAAATGACCAATGTATTAAGTATTTACCTTTCTAATACTAATAGAGAAAATTTTCTTCAAAATGAACATCCGCTTTGTACAAAAAAATAAAATAAAATAGTTATGCTCCATCGAGCCATATCCCCACTCATGTCATGCCATGCATTTTTTAATTATTATGTATAAAAAGCCTACGGCTTATTGATTGACGGAAAAGAAATCAACACCGAGAGATCCATCAGATAACAAAAAAATAAACAAATAGAAAGAAAACAGACACAACTTATTACAGTATACGTATAACAAAACTTATTATGTAGTTGATAAATCTAATATGGACAAGTGTCTGAAATAAAGTTTAATAATTATTTTAATAAGCGAATATAAATATTTTATCAAATGTGGCAGTCCTCTAAATTGACGTTAAAATTGTCACGTGTATAGCCGCCCTTGTAAAATATATATGTATAAAGTACTTCAAATATTCGATAAAATACATACAAAGTATATGAGTACACTTTTAAAAATTCAGTTTTACACTTCGAGTATAATTTTAAAGCCCATCAGAAAATGCTTCTCGAAAATTAGGACAGCACCTCACCTACAGACGTATATTTTGCCTTTGGCTCAATCAATAGTAAAAACTACTTTACACCTAAACACTAAAGGAGATTCTTTATACAATTAATATCATTTAATTTATTTTTTCTCACAAATATACATTTAACATTTTTTTAAACATCACAAATTCTATGAAACTATTACACTATAGGTGGCAATTGATTAGTTTTTAGTATACATACATCGCTTAGCAATATCATTATAATACATTATACAATAAACAACAATTAATTGTTAACATATATTTCGGTATCCTATGAACACAGGTTCCAACTGGAGTTAAAACATCGAATAAATGTGACGTGTGAATTACGACCATATTGTAAATAGACTTAAAACGTAAATTAAGGAGTATATATATACATTTTGTTACAAGTCTATTGAAAAGGAGGGAAGGTACTTCAAATATTGAATGTGAATTTTATTTAATTGGTGCTTGACAATTAAACAAGTAGGCAGATTTTGCATTATTATTTAACTTTTAAAATTAAATGTACTCGCCTTTGATTGGAATTTCTCATCTCCAATGTTTAAAGTACTTACCTACTCTCCTACTGTCCACAGACCCATTAAATTCTTAAGTCTTAATTAAAATACAAAAGGTACAATGTTATTGGATAATATTGTCAATATGAATATATTTAGTAAAGTAACATATATATTTAAAACATATAATATGAACTATATATATATTTAAAACCGTTTAAAATTAGTTCTGCCAAAGGGAGATATTTTTAATTAAAATATTTTTGTAATTTCTCAATAAACTTTTGCAAATTTATTTATTTATTAACCAATGGAAACGGACACTCGAAGCTTGAATAATTTAAATAATAATTAAAGTACTATGTGTCATAGGTAACAACAGTTTATAGTGAAATTTAAAGAAGTCACAACTTGAAAGCCAGTTTGACTAACAAATATTATGCAAAGTTTTCCTATTAACATGTTAAAGGCACAAGAGTGGTCAAACACGTGAAAGCCTCCCTCGTGCTTTCCCGTTGACGGTCGTCTCGCTCGACTGCGGCTTGCGTGGCCGCAGGATAAAATTCAAATTGTCTCTCTTTATCGCGTAAAACACGTTCGCATTAGCTGGCAACACCATTTCTGAAACAAATGTATCTTTATTAAACGACTTTTAACAGAACCCCCGTTTCCCATGGTAAGATATCGTGGGATTTACTATAGAGTTCCACTGTTCTAAATAAAATATATTTCTGAATTCGCTTTAGTTCGTTTTTTGAAAATCCAACATAACATTTTTCCAGGATAAAAAGTATACTTACTATAGTTTAATCCAAGTAATCATAATACATCAGTGAAAACCTCATTCAAATCGGTCAAGCCGTTTCTGAGCTTAGCGTGCACATACGCACAGACAAACAGACAAAAATTGTAAAAACTATTTTTGACCTCGGCACCATAAGTTACAAATTGGTTTTTTATTATTATTATTATTTAATGTACAGACACGGCTCTTAAGATTTTAATATATGTATAGAATATAGATTTGTAAATGAATATAAAAATAAGTGAATAAATATGTTTTAATATTTACCTCTATCGGACAGGATCTGAGACAAGGTGTACGAGTCGGGGTCGCCTTCGAGGTTGAGTTTGAGCATCGCGTTGCGAATGACTTGCGGCGTGCGCTCGTTGTTGCCGAGCATTATCGACTTGTACAGAACCACGCCTTCTGTCTCCACGCACTCCGACTCGTACGTCACGCGCACTATGTAAAAGTTTGGGTCGGCGTTGGTGTTGGCGTGGGCCGGACTGTCGCTTACGACACCTGCCTTGCCATTGGCAGTCTTCGGGCCGCTGTTTGCGCTCGACAGCGACATGTCAAGTGAAGGCAGCGAGGATGACGAGGACCCATGGGATAAACGAGTCGGTGATGTCTTTCTAGCGAGGCTGTCCCGCTTCCAAGCCGACGCAGCACCGTCAGTCTCGCAGTAAAACTGTGAACTATTACTAGAACTCGTACTCGCAATAGAGTCGTTCTTTTTGTGCCCCTGGTGATTGGCTTCGTTTAACTTCTTCCCTTGTCTATCTCTGGGCGGATTTGTCGGTGGTTCAATTTGGCACGACAGCTGGTAAGCCTCGCGATCGTCCAAAATGATCACCGAGTCAAACCATCTGTCAAACATCGGATCGGACGCCAAGTGGTAAGCGTTAGCTGCGCCCTGCAATAACTTGATTTGTGCGAGAACTTCGAATTCCTTTCTCCGTTTGTCGAAATTGATCAACCCATCGGCCACCGTATCCGGTATCGCGGTATCTATCATGGTGAGATCCGTAAGAAAGGTGCCGAGGTATGGAATAGTTCCATTGCTGACTCCCGGCGAACCGCGCTCGTGTAATAACTTCTGGAGCTGCCGATCGTTTTCGCCAACTGTGTCCGCAAATTTGGCGGTACCCTCTCTCATGAGCAACTCGCGTTGCGCCCACCGATTGTTGTCCTCGCTAAAAATCCTCGCCAACTCATCGAAAAGTTCCGATTTCTCCTTCGGCAACAACGCCCACGTTTTCCTCAACCTGTACACCGAATTGCTTTGTAGACCGCTTATTATAGCTTTTAAAGAAGAAAAGTTTTTTAACACCCTCAATTCACGCGCGATGTCGAGCCAAGCGGCGAGGATTTCGACGCGCTCGTGCGGTCTCAGATTTGGCTCGAGGAGCACCGTGGAAATAACTCTAAAAGACACTGCGTTGAATTGGTTGACGGTCGCGAGGACAGTGGCCGCGTCGTGTGAGCGGTCCTTGTCACGTCTGGACCAGACGGCGCCGAGACACTGATGAGGCACAAGTTTCTTGAAGAGCTCCATGTCGATCCTGGTGAGTTGTTCGGCGAAGTGGCGGTGGGGCACGTGCGGCAGTCGGTACGTGCTGGTGTGATGCGCTGGCACTCGCATGCCAGCCGCGAGGCACACTCCGCCCATAGCTGTCCCGTTCCCCCCGCACCCATTCCTTTCTGCACTGAACACTGCCAGTTTCTGCATCACCTAAAATTAAAATTATTAATACTAATTAATAAGCACCAGCTTTGAGCTTTAGCGGCAGTAATCGCCCTTTTAAAGAAGAACAACTTGGAATAAACTCTTGTATTGTTGTGTTTCATTAAGTTTTTAAGGGATACCCATTCTCTATTCTATATCCCTTCAAGACCGACAGCGCATTTGATATTAACGAAGCTATAGAAGGGAATGAGCTGTGGCATCAATTACTCCACTCACTGAAACACAACAACAAATGAACCGTTATTTCAAGGTGGTCGCCCTAAAGGAGTGATTACTGCCATTAAATGGGTTACCCAGTTATACTGCGGAACGCAGTGTGACCTGCCACTACTTAGAAATACAAAAATACGCGTGTATTCGAAAGCAATGTGATGCAAATTTATTTATATAGATTTTTTACATCAGCAACCCAGAGCCGCCTTACAGGAGACCGACTTGAAATTACATCACATATGGTGTTGTTTCATTGCGGGATTTTGGAAAGCCAGAGCTAATTGCTCAATCGCCACTTCGGCACCTTGTGGCGATGGATGGATCCCCTATTCGCGTTGCTTGGGCTTAGGCGAAAGATCCACCAGTAGATACCATCAGCTTTCTTGTTTCTTGCCGACTTAGAACTAAAAAAAAATCAGAACACAACTATCAGAATCAAAAACTATCTTACTTCAACTGATTACACATCATACATAATTATTATTATTATGTGTGAGTACCTTCGAATGTAATTCTGATCCCGGCAGATGTATTTGAGTGAAGGCCAGCAACTGTTGCAGTTCGGGATGATGCGGTGGTTGTCGAAAGTCCTCCGGATAGCTGTCTAACCACACGTGAAGACATGCTACCAAGGTTCTGTAACGTCAAACACAGGTAACGTTATTAACTAACCAGTCTATAATCGTCCGGAGCATTAGTCGACCATAATTTTGTAATGTTCCTTCATAGCTTTCTAAGTTGAATCAATAAATCGAGAAGAATCTGCTATTCACTTCTCACTCATCACTTATGATTCAAATTATGTGTGAAAGGAGAAACTTATTTGTTTTAAATTCCTATGAAAGTAATTTTATAAATCTCAAACTTTTTTCTAAAAATCTGGTTCAATTCAAAATATTTACTATTTTATAAAGATTTTAAGAATCCAATTCCAACAAGTTCTTTAAATATTGCCGGCACACCAAACTAAGTACATCTCTAGCTGGTGCCCGCGACTTCGTCCGCATTGAACGATGAAAGGTACCCTATGTCCATGACAATGTGTATGCAAAATTTCATGGTGATCGGTTCATTAGTTTTTGCGTGAAAGAGTTACAAACATCCATACGATCTTACCTTCGATGTTGTAGTGATATATCGCTTGCTGTAGGAACAACATCCTCTGACGCCAACGCTTCGTACCGTCGCAGCAACAGATCCAGCACTCGGCTGCACTCCGCAAACGATCTGAAAACAAACAATATATAACAAAACTTTATTTTTGAATACATCATCATAAATGACAAAGTCAAAACTCCTCATTGCTTAAAAGTATTTTTAAATTTAAATATACTCAAAAATAACTATCACTAAATGTATAAGCGTCGCGAGGCGAAGCTGCTTATGACTTGTAGCTTAGGCTTAGGCTTGTAGGTGAAGCCTAAACAGAAGGTAACATTCGAAGCAACAGGCGGACGAAGCAGTCGGACCACGCGGTCTCAGGGTAATTTACGCTAAACTCTAAACTCGTTCGCTTAGCATTAGAAAAATAATTGAAAATTAAATATTTATTTTGTACACTAACTACTACGACGTTCTTTACAGTTTTAAGATTAACTTTAGTAATGTTTTTGCTAATATAAAAAAAATTATTAACTGCCTTATAAAGTATCCAATGAAAATACAAAAAAAAAATTGTAGCTTAATTAGATACTCTAACAATAAATTAATCAAAAGTTGCTCGTAATTTCTAATCGTTATTCGCAATAAAATTTGTAAATTATTTACCGGTAGGTGGCGAGAAAAACATTGACATAAGTGGATTCGAGCTCGCCATCATCAGTGGCAAGCGCCTCCACAAGACGTTCAACAGTTCCTGCCTTCACGAATCGAACGCGAACCGTCTCCCACTCCAGGTGGGATATTTCATCGTCGGATTCCTGTAACATAACAGCAGCAATTATAATTAAAATTAAATTTAAGATGTACTGAAAGTAAGAAAATTGTTTAGTTTTATGTAACTTAAAATTACTAAAAAATTATGATGTAAAAATATTGTTATCCAATATAATTTTATATCTTTATATGCATTTAAGCTTATCCAAATGTAAAGCAATAACTTTTAATAGGAAAATAAATATAATTAATTATCATTATAATCTGTGTCATACTATATTGGGGGTTTTTTCTTGACTCTAAATTAGTTTTGAATCAGCATATTCAGCATATCTGTAACAGGGCTTTTCAGTTCTATAGTCTTGTTATAAGAACTTGTTTAAGTTTTAAATGTCCAGAAACTTACTTGTACCTGTATAAGACTCTGGTTCGATCTGAACTTGATAGTTTGGAATCCCTTCTATGAATAGTATTGCGAACAGATTGAATTAGTGCAGCGTAAATTCCTTAAAACACTTGATTATAAGTACTTCCACTCAAGGTTGCCATATTATTATGTTGAAGCATTAAAGAAATACATGGATTTAGAACAGCGACAATTGCTCCTGGATGCTATATACATACTAAACTTATATAATGTTTGTCATAACCGCTATGACTGTAACTACAGTGAATAACATTGTATATCGATTGCTGAGCAGTTCGCAGTGTATACGAGATTCCTATACGCATAAACTATTTATGCCGAAGTACTGCAAAACTAACGCTGGTGAACTTGCGCCTTTATATCATGTTATGCACAAATACAATTGTTTATTTTCAACTAGCTCACACGAATATAAAAATAATATTGTTAAGTTGTTTTAGTTTTATAGTGTTTTGTTTTTCTTTGCTTTTGTTTTTTTTTTTTGTGTATTTTTGTATATGTATAAAGTTTCTCTCTGTATAAAATTAGTTTACCAATTCGTGGAAAATATTGTAACCAATTAATGGTAAAATTAGTTTACCAATTCGTGGAAAATATTGTTACCAATTAATGGTAAAATTAGTTTACCAATTCGTGGAAAATATTGTTGATTGCACTGTTACCTTTATTTATGTATGTTTCTCTTTTTTACTATATACGGTGTAATTGTTTGCTCTCCCTAATAAAAATAAAATTAAATTGTTGCTGACAAGCTTTATCAAAAATCGAATTTACGGGTTAAAAGAATAACATACTTAGTTAACTTTAAAAACAATTCTTAATTATTACCTACTTAATACTTAACTGTTATATTATCTTAATAAAACAATTAAATGCCACCCTTTCCATTAAAAAAAATTAAATTAAGTCCTA